>PVJC01003990.1:0-66604 GCA_004026665.1 Murina feae | reverse complement strand
ATACATTACATTGTTTGACACCACCTTTGCATTCCTGAGTAAAACCTACTCAGTTCATAATATCTTATCTTTTTTATACATTGGTGGATTCGATTTGCGAAAATTTTGTTGAAGACTGTTTACAGCTGTGTTTATGAAGGACGCCGTCTTAGTTTTTCTTATGGCTATGACTTCCTTTCCATCTCCAGACCTGCGCTACAAGAAGTGTTTAAAAAAATTCCTCAGGAGAAGGGAAAAGGACACCGGATAGAAATGCAGATCAATACACGGAATGAAGAACGCCAGAAGTGAAAATCCTCGCAGAGACGGACAAGTGGATGTTCATGCTCATACAGATGCACAAAGGACTTAGGGTAGTCAAAACGCTGCTGAAAAGGACAAAGTTGAACAACCTGCGCTACTTGACTTCAGGATTTACTTCAGTTCTGCATCAGAAGGGCGTCAGCTTCTCCTCGCCTACAAAACAGGGCTAGGGGAGCCCTGGCTGGGGGAGGGCCTCAATTGGTTGAGCATCGTCTAGTGCACCAACAGGTCGCTGGTTCAATTCCAGGTCAGGGCACATACCCAGGCTGCAGGCTCAATCCCCAGTTGGGGTGCAAGCAGACTGATGTTGCTGTCTCACATGTCTGTCTGTGTCTTTTTTTCTCTCCTCCTCTCTCAAAAAAAATCAACAAAAATATCTATTTAAAAATGGATAGTTTAGAACTACTACAAGGACCTTGTTCTCCATCTTCTGCACACTTAGACCAATAATACTGGCAGGTGCCTAAAAGGAAAAGACCAGAAGGGGAATAAAAAGTTGTCTTCATTTAACTCTGTTCACATCTTCCCGCATAATCACCTGAAGTAGAAAAGCTAAATAAAATTTCCTAAAGAAACGGAAGCTAACACACAACCCCTAAGGGGAAATATGGAGCCACATGAATCAGCAGTGGCTCCTAGACATGGGGTTGCTGAGTGACAGCGAGTCCTTCAACCAAAGAGTTGGCGATGAACAGTGACTGCTTCTACTAGTATGACAGACTTCAAGCGAAAAGTCAAACACATGTGTGACTGTGTAACCATATTTCTTGTCTCAGCCTAACTGTATACATAGATGCTGACGTATGTAAATTCTAGCAATCATACTTATTAAGCGTGGACATAAGCTATGGCTGGACACTCAATTTATTGAGTACTCCTCCAATCAGTGATGGGCAAGCCACAGAAATAGTGGATACCATCATGTAACGTCAGAATTACCAGGTTGTCCTTTTTTTTTTTTGAGAAGCCCTTCTTAACGTCTCTACTGAGCATTCTACTTGCTCTCTAGATGGAGTCCCTGACACTGATTGGGTGGGTCAGTCCTCATGTACATTATCTTATAACATTCAGGCTTGAGAGTGGGCAAGTTATCTCTCCGGACCTCCGTTTCCTCCCCTGTTAAATGGCAATAACAGTACTTACTTCAGAGGTCATTGTGAGGGTTAGGTGAGCTAAGGCTTAAAGCAGAGCCTAGCACATAGAAGTTCTAGAACTTTTCCTCATTATTGTTACTACTACTTTTCACTATTATTTGCTCATATCATTCCCTCTTTTGTACCAACGTATGTCAAGAAATATGGAATTTTAGAGCTATAGAAACCTTAAGGTTAACCCAAGAAACAAAAATCTTCAGATCTAGTTCACTGCTGTTCATAATGCTATTTCCTTTAAGCTCAAGATTAACAGTTTTCCAGAAACTTCCCCATGATGCACAAACCAGACCCCTTAAGACGGTGAGAAAACACCATGAATGAAACCCCGGTGCCAGCTGTAGGAAACGCAGGTGGGCTTCCAGGTGCGCCCAGGTAAGTCACCTTCCCTTGGGTGGCCCCAGCTTACCCACTTCTGGAAGAGTGCTGCACTTGAGCGTTGCCAGGGCCCTTCTCACTGGAATATTCTGAGTCAACAGATGCCTCAGTGCTCCCAGAGGAATTCACAGGACTGGGCACATTCGGCTTTCTGACACTTCAGAGTTTACCTCCAGGCACCAGATCATCAGCACCAGGACCCCCAGGGCGCTCCTCATTCACCTCGCCTTTCCCTCCATCGCACTCTGCCCACTGGAAATTGAGTGATTAATCAAACACTGTTGGGTGGGGGGGGGACGGGACAAGGGACTCGTGAAGTCATCAGCACTGCCGGAAGCAGTCTGGAATGTTATTGATGTGACACTTATCTTTTATTAATACCGCTGCTTGATTAAAAAGCTGCCCAGGTATATCATGCCAAAGGGTATATTTCAGGGTATTGTATCCACAGAATAGGCTATTATTATTCAGGGTATTTTACAAAGCAGGTAATTTTAGACATTCTATAGTTTTGGAGAGATGAATAAGGGGCTTAACATGTTCAAAAATTGGCACAACATTTTCCTAATGCATCCATTAAGAATATAAACTTCTCCCTAATGTGGTAAGAAATTACCATGTTTGCAAGTAAAAGGAAACATTTCCTTTCATTAATGTTTTCAAGTGACAGAAAGGGCTGCAGCAGAGTAAACATGCGAGGGAACGGAATGTCAAGGCCGATGATAAGCAATCAGGGCCGTGGAGCAAACCTCTGGCTGTTCACGGGCAGCCCCGTAGGCTCACCAGCCTGAAAAGGAAATATTTTACAGAGTGACACGTAGAAAAGAGTCAGCATTTTGTCACCATTAGGTGTTGTGCTGTGAGCTGATTGCCTTCACCAAGTCATGAGGTGCTGCCTTATTTGAGAGGCTGAGCTGACCTCAAACTCCTGCATCTAGAATGGAGCATGCCTCTTAAGAATCCCATGTTCATGCCCGGCCAGTGTTCTCAGTGGTTAGAGCTTTGGCCTGCCAACGGAAGGGTTGTGGGTTTGATCCCCAGCAAAGTCATGCACCTGGGTTGCACTATATTTTATGAAGAAGTAAAAACATCATCTTGATGTGGCCACAACACCTAATATCCGTGCCTAAAAAAATCTATCCATCACTGGAAAACTCTCTCCATAGGTAGGTATGAGGTTGCTAAAACATCAACTATATTGCAGCTAGCAAATGTCGCAATGAAGAACCCTGATTTGAAATTAAAGCATTTTCCTCATCATCAATGGCAGGTGTAACACCATATCCTAAATTAAGAGAAGAGTTGTATACATCCAAAAAAAAAACAAAACCAAAAACTTTCAGAATCTAAAAGGCAAAGAAAGAGAATGGGGATCCAAAGATTCTTACTTTTAAAAAACCTAAGTATAATTACTCAGCATTCCTGGGTGGCAAAATTAAAAGCTAAGCAATCGATTAGGGGAGAGTCGTTTGAAAGAGCGATAGAAGAGCCCATAGTGTTGCTGGTTGAGTTACTGCTGAGATTCTCCTCTAGTCAGTAACTAGCGATAAAAGGGAGATGGGGGGGAACAGGCAGGAGGGAGCAAAAGCCATTTTCTTTTCCAACTCACTAAAGCCGCCTGCGGTTGGAGGCAACAGGGTGGGCACACATGATCGCTAAGGAATGACTTCCCACTTCCCCATGGATGTTGCTGGCAACCATCTCACGCCAGCAGCATGTAAGCCCGGCTCTGCAGCCCAGGCTGGTCTGTGGAAGCTATGGCCACCACACTAGACGGTCACGTCCTAAAGTGATTTACTTTAAAAGAATTTCATGTTCAACTAAATTCCTTCCATGGTTATGGGAGCTACCCGAGTGAGCAACAGCATTTCACAAGCTGGGAAACGCCAGGATATGGGGAGGGATGACAACGGTGACTTGGAAAACTTCATTCAAACAGCTTGAGTTTTCCCTCTTCCTCAAGCAAACAACCCATCGCAGGAACTTTCCTCCCCTGAAATTCATGAAATATGCTCCACCAAGCAACTGCACCAAAGACAGTGTTTATCCAAACGTGTGTGACATCGGATTCTCTATCCTGGTGTACCCTCTCATCGAAAACGCTCCCCTTCCTTAAAAAGCCCATGAGTGCTCCCTCATCTCAGGACATGTTCTTCAGGAGCGACACATAGAGAGACTGAGAAGACCTTAACTGGAGTAATAAAGTCCTGCATGATAAATCAAGTTTCAGTCACATCAAAACCTGTCACACATTAAGACGCATGCCGTTCCATGTCTCAAACATGGCGCTGAAGGGAACCAGTGAAATTGCTCAGTTGAGCGGGCACCTCGATGATGAGCGCCCCAGCCATCGTGTGCCCCGAGGCTGGGAACGGTGATTCCTGGCTCACGATGGCGTGCTGCGTTTTCCGGAAGGTCATGCTGCTGCGGGATTGTGGCTAATTCCGATGGCCCTGCACCACCTGAGGAAATTCAAATGATTGTTTTCTGGGGCTCATTAATTTTTGACATCCCCTGATGACTGAAAAAGTGCCTGCCAGGTGAAAATCTGCTAAGTTAAGCTGGGTGATGGTCAAAAGAATAAGTTTATAGAAAAAGAAAAAGGCGGCCTTGTCATCCATTGAATTGTTTCCAAAATAGATAAGAAGTGTGTTTAAGTAAAAGTCTGAGCATGTGCCTGTGCTCCTGTCACCTGTGTCATGAGTCTGACTGTCCGGTCTTCTCCATAAACCCACTCCTGGCAAAGGCAGCAGTGGCTCCTAACCACCCGACAGTGGCCCTCTCCCGTCGGCCTTCCCTCACCCCTCGCACCTGGGGAAGGTCAACTCGCTGAAGCGCCATCTTCCCCTGGCTTCTAAGACTCCCTTCCCCGGGCCTCTCCGAGTTCGGTTCATTAGCCGCTGAGTGTCGCAAGCCCTGGGCCCTCTGCCTGAGACCAACCTTCCTTGTTCTATTCCCACTCCCTGAGGGTGCCCTATCTACCCTCATGGCCTCAACCACTGCCTCCTCTGCATTCTGATCAGCTCCCAGTCCAGGCTTCTGCCTTGAGCTTCAGATCCATACACCCCTCGGGGACACAGGCACCTGCGGTCTCACACCCGGTTCCAGAGATCTGAGCCAGCCTAGTGCAGGCCACACACAGATGCAGATGCTGGGGTCGGGATGCCTGACTTTGAATCCACGTCCACTGGTTGTACAAACCTGAGCAAGTCCGTGTCCTTCTCTGTCAAAGAGTTATGCAGAAGAATAATGTACCTCACAGGGCTGCTATGAGGGTGAATGCGCTTAGAATGGGGCCTGGCACATAAGTGCTAAGTAAAGCATTTGTTAAATGAACTAAGACATTTTCTAGAAACCTTAAACTCCCCCTTGCACGTTCCCTGCGTCCTCTTGCACTTGTAAAGCCACGGGCCCTGATTATCTACCCGCTCATCACATGCAACATTTAAACAGTCCGTCTCCTGTAAGGGCCAAGCCACGGGCACCATCCTGAGTGCAGGCATGTGGAAGGAGCTCAAGCAGGAAGCTCCTGCTGGGAGCCACAGGGAGTGAGGCAGGCCAGGCAGGCCAGACGGGCACTTCTTCTGCTTAGTTCTCTGCTTAGGATCCCAGTGAGGACCGCGGACAGGGTGTGGTCTGCCTGCTTAGCAGAGGGCTGACATCTAACTTGGGATTCCAGGATTGAAAGACACACACAGATCTGAACTTTCCCCACTACCTCCCGTCCACGACAATGTGTCTCTCCCATCCCATGGCCTCCCCAAGACCGGAAACGCGGCAGAGAATTGGGAGATGGCCGCACCTTCTGAGCGGGCAGAGACCCTGTCTGTGCACCACATTCAGCACCTAGCAGACTGACATATCTCAGTAACCCAAGTGCAGTCCAGATTTCCTGAATAAAAATTTTTTTTTCCAAAATGGAACAAGGCAAAACAAATCAAATTCCTCTTTCTGTAGCTGCTCCCATTGACCTACTTGCCTGAGAAACACCATATAGCAGGCTGCTGCCCCACCTCCCCTATCCATACACATTCCTGTAATTCTTCACAGTCACTGACTTCCCAACCTGGGGGAAGAGCAAAGGGCATTCTAGTATTTCCTCCTTTAGCTTGCAAATTATGAAAAAAAACAAATAGTCCTAGTCTGGCTGGTGTGGCTCAGTGGTTGAGCATCGACCTATGAACCAGGAAGTCACGGTTCGATTCCCAGTCAGGCAGGACACAGGCCCAGGTTATGGGCTCCATCCCCAGTGTGGGGCATGCAGGAGGCAGCCGATCAATGATTCTCTCTCCTCACTGATGTTTCTATCTCTCTCTTCCTCTCTGAAAATCAATAAATATATATTTTTTAAAAAATACTTCTATAAGATCCTTTCTTAAAGGTCTCTTGTGAATTAAACACATTCAACAAGTTGATTTTTTAAAAGCAGCAAGAAATTGGTAAAAACTAATATGGCACAGAAATGTAGAATTAGAATTAACTCCCCAAGAAGTCTGGGATTTCATGGTTACTTAAGGATGCTCCTTTCTTGCCCCTCCTCCTTCTCCCAACATTAACATCTTAACAGTTTATTTATAAAGTACCCAAAAGTGCCTGTAAGAAAATCCATACACATTAAAGAAGATGCAAATTTGACATCTGCCACTTCAGTCTTGCAGAATTTTCTATTCTCTATCTTAGCTAAATTTGCAATTTTTCTTTAGGTAGGAACTCATTCCCTTGTAAGTACTATGGGTTAAAATTAGCCATTTTTAAAAAGAGAGAACAAAGAGAACAGAACAAAGTTGGGAAATGCGGCATTGTTGTGTGACCTAGATAGAGCGGTCTTTGTAATCCAAAACAGAAATAATTACACCTGCGGCCTCATGACTTCCCTGCAGAGGTGCAGTGGAGAAGTGTTGGTTCCTACGCACCAGACAAGACCGCAGCCCAGGGCACAATGCTTCTAATTGGAAGACTGGAGACAAAAGAGATCATCGCTCTACATTCAACTAGAAGGGGATGGCTAATCATTGAGCTGTTCTACCAGGAGGGGATCTGAGAGAGATGTTCATAATAAGAAGTCCATAATCCAGGAAGTACTGAGCCTATGAGAAAAACGACAAAGCGCTGAGGCATCCTCCAGGTTCGCACTTGCACTTCAGTGTCCATCAAAAGATATGACGTCGAGCGGTTGTGAACTCTGAGCCCCGCTCCGTAGAGGGTGCTCACTGTTCCTCGAAGCTTCGGATCTGTCTGGAAAGCTCCTCCCCGTGACCATTAAAGCAGCATCACCATCTCACCTCACACAGTGGGGTGCGGAGAAGGGAGAACATTAAGGTAATGCAGCCCTGACCTCTAGGGACTTGGAACCTGATGCCATGCACACGCTGGGACTTCGGGTTTCTTCGTACACAAACCAGACCGACCGTCCATCTATCTATCCATGTTGTACCTCTCAACTATTTAAAATTCCTTCGTGAGTGACAAAACAAGAAAAAATTCAGATACATAACACACAGGCTAAACAGAACGACTGAGAAACACACAGCCAACAACTGATCAGGTTCGCTACTTTTTTATACCATCAACAATTAAATTATGTGTGTGTTAAGTGAAATAATGAATGACAATCATTTTTAAAGGTTTTTCTCCCTCTCACTCTCCCTCTGCCTTTCTCTTACAGTCATATAATCCAGTTTTATTTTCCTCAGAACATTTCTGAGGGCTATCACCTCATTCACCTCCTCGGCTATTTGAGGTGTATCTCCCCAACTGAAATGTATGTTTCAGGAGGAGAGAACCCCCCCAGCCCCATAAAATAGAGTCACAGCTCAAAACAATGAAAACTGGGGATACTGGGATCAAGAGAAACTTCTCCACAATAAATAACAGATTTCCCCCCTAAAACATAAGCGACTTTGACATAAGAGCATAGAATTCAGTGAAATCAGCGATCAGGAGAGGCAAAGGCCAATGCTCTCTGTGGTCTTTCGTCATCGATGAGGAGACCTTAAGAGTATCTAGAAAAATTCCTGAACTGTGTGTGTCCATAAACGTCTGCTTTTCTGAGACAACATTTCAAAGGAGCAGCAATGAGTTTGAGAATCTGCTTGTTTCCAATTCATGAACAGTAGTGGCGCTGGGCAGCCGGGTCACAGCCGAGAGGCGCATCAATAACCCGTCTGCCCAGAGAAAATCCCCAAAACAACCCATCGTCCCCCTCCTTCCCAGCTGAGCGAGGGGACTGACAAGGGTGCAGCTTAGAAGATAGCTTGGGAAGATTTCCAGCCACGATGACACTGGCTTCACGCTTTGAGGCCGTGCCTCTGTGAGAAACTCAAAGCACCAAGAAAATAAATATGAGAAAGGAAATTTTTAAAGAAATGGTCGTGTTAAAAAAAATAAAGCGGCTTCTCAGCCTATGCCTCCCAGCCCTTCCACCCGCGCAGACATCTCCATTGCCAACAAGCATTAGCGGCCCCGCGTCGACGGGAACTGTGCCCTATGGACTTGTCCGCAGCGCTGAGCTGAGGCCGTGGCCGGCCGGCCTCCGGGCCCACGGCCTGGAAAAGCAGCCAGGGGTATATAGCAGGGCCCAGGAGACTCGTTGGAGGCAAATGAAACGTACTAGATGGTCGGCAAACGGGGGTGGCAGGCAGAATAACGGCCTCCAAAGGTTTCCACCTTCTCCCTCGACCCTGGGAACATGTTGGGTCACATGGTAGAGCAGAATCATGCGATTTCCAGGTGAACAGGAAGCTGGATCACGGTTTAACTTTCCAGAGTCACTGAACACCTCCAGTTCTTGCTGCCTCTTAGCACCCTATTGCAAAGCATTGCTTGCGAACTTGGATTAGGAATTAGAATGATCTTACAAGGTCCTGTTTCACCTCAGTGATGAAGTTAAGTCTATGTAGACCAGAGAAAACGAACCAAGGATGAAGCGACAGCAAAGATAATAATATACATTTCAGGGTGTTCGCCACTTGCCAAGCCTGGTGCTGAAATCTCTATCCACTGCCAGCGTGTACTGAGTACTAGACACTGGGTCCAGTGCTTGTCATGCATCCTGAGCCTATTCTCTAATATGAGATAAACTAGAGGCCCGGTGCACAAAAATTTGTGCACTCGGGGGGAGGGGGTGTCCCTCAGCCCAGCCTGTGCCCTCTTGCAGTCTGGAAACTCTCAGGAGATGTCCATCTGCTGGCTTAGGCCCACTCCCCAGCAACTGGACCTAAGCTGGCAGTCAGACATTCCTCCAACAGCCCAGGAGCCCTTGGGGGATGTTCACTTGCCAGCAGGGAGCAGGCCTAAGCTGCAGTCAGACATCCTCAGCACTGCTGAGGAGGCAGGAGAGGCTCCCACCACCACCGCTGTACTGGCAGCCGTCAGCCTGGCTTGTGGCTGAGCAAAGCTCCCCTTGTGGAAGTACACTGACCACAAAGAACAGCTCCTGAATTGAGCGTCTGCTCCCTGGTGGTCAGTGTGTGTCATAGTGACCAGTCATTCCCAGTGGTTCTGCTGTTAGGGTCAATTTGCATATTACCCTTTTATTATATAGGATATTATGTTAAAGATAAGGAAACTAAGGCTCAAAGAAGTTAAAGCAGCTGGTCAAGGTCACCAGGCTTGTCAGATACGAAGTGGAAGAGGACCATTTGTTACACGGTACTGTTTGCTATCTCTGAGCTAGACACATGCTGTTATCTCTGCTAGGAATGCAATCTACATGGGCAAGACGCTGCAATTATTAAAGCATGGCCTCTGAGGAATAATGTGTTTGTGTTTCATGACGACTGTGTAAAGCCCACTTGTATTCAACAGCAGGACATTAGGGAAAAGCGGCCAAATACACATTTACTTGAACAGTCGCTATTTCCTGAGCATCTTGTCTTCTGCAATGCACCACTCCAAGGTCCCACTAGGGACTTGGTCCCTGTCCGCATAAGAGATTCAGACATATCCAACGACTACATACATCAGTTTGAAATCTAAGAAAAAATGCCTATAAAGTGGACCCAGAGTTGTTACATTGGCATGTTCCCCACTACTAGCAGAGACCAACTTAAATACACCCCATTATATCTGATAGTCAAATATCTCCAGGGCATCTTTTAAAATCACAACACTAAAGAAACTGCTGTATTTAAAACTCATAGCATTCATTTTTATCATACTTCTAAAGTGTTATGGAATATTATGACTTCAATACACAGTAAAGTGACTTTTTAGTTCCTGTGAAATTTTTGATAGCCTGATCACTCTTAATAAGAAGTTGATCATTACCTTGGAGTATCCGTTCCTTTTGATCCACCTAAATTCTGTGTTATTCGGGTTTTTCCTCTGTAAAATAGCATCTGACAACAGGTATTAAATTGGGTATCTTTGTCTCAGTTCATCTGAAGCCCCCAAAATGTTGAGAACAAAAGTTCTCCAAGTGTTTCCAAAACAAAGTGCTTCCAAAACGAAGTCTGAGGCACAAGAAAATCCTAGCCCTCTTTTGCAGGACTGCAATGAAAGCAGTCAAAAAAACCAAACCATTTTGCAGTTGAACATAGAATTCAAGGATGTAAAGGGATAAAAGCAAAAATTAAAAAGACTAGATCCATCTGGAAAACGGATTGCTGTGCTGTGACTCCTACCCTTTTCCAGGAGGGAAAGGTGGGAACTAAAGGAGTCACTGGAATACGCATTTCAGGAGCACAATGGGCACTGTGGTCTGGCATCCCACCTAGAAACCTAAGAAACACAACTTATCTGTCCTTGGTCAAAGGCTTGAGTTTTGACTTTCCTCTGGACCAAGTGTGAGGAAGATTGATAGCGCTGGGGAGGAAAAAAATTTACTCTACCCTTCTAGGTTCTCTTGGCTGGTCTAATAAATACATCGAGATGAGATGAGTTAACAAGAGAAAATAACCAAATGTAATTACATATGTACATATGGGAACCCCACATACCCGAGGGAGTGAGAGATTCCACATACATGGGAGGTTCAGAGACAGAAAGATGAGATGAGGTACATATGGCAATCCTGAACCAAGGACTAAGATAAGAGTCACTAGGCTTCAAAGGCAAGGAGGGTAATTTGCAGGATAAGAAGAGCAGATGTTCAGTAATTAGATGTTTGCCCTGCCACATAGAGAGGTCATAAAATGTTGTTTCTGGTGATAACTCTTATGATAGGCAACCTCCCCAGTTTAAATTCTCTCAGGGAGCGGTAAAAGTTTCTCTTGAGCCCAGAGGGTCTCGAATGCCTTCTGCTCTAAATCATTCACAGGCTAAATGATAGATCTTAGGGGGGCCTGACCTGAACCCCTTCAAGAGAATGGGGAAGGGCACATTCTCTGATTATGAGGTTTATTTTATTCTAATCATGCTCTTAAAGCAAAAAACGATTATGCTCCAACCATTCCACATCGAGGAATGAAGCATATCATAAGCGATCAGTATGCACTCGGATACCCCTGGATCAGTATACCCCTGGATCGCTCATTCACACAAACCTCTTCTGGTCCCCACCGGCTTTTCCCACAGAGTAAGTGATGCTGCGGCAGCAATAAAGACCCCATGCATGTTTGGAAGCCAAATTCACCATATTCCCAATTATTCCTTTGCCTTGTAACACTTTGGGAGAAGTGAAATTAACCCCTCATGCTCTGTTCTCCCATCTCCAAAACAGGGATAAGAAACCCTACTGAAAGGGTTGTTGTGACCAATACAGAAAACAAGCAAGGTACCAAGTGGTGCTGAAAATATTACCCCACCCTCTTTCAGCTCCTTCCTGTTGACGCTTTCTCTCTCTTAGGAAAGTCAATGTCAGATGGCCTGGTTTAAGGTGAAAACCCCGTTTCCACCCTTCCACTGGCAGATTGTCAGTCTCTCAAAGTGACTTCACCACACGTGCGAACTTCCTGCTGTGGATTTCAGGAGCTTCAGCTCCATTTTACAGATGACTTAGGGTGGAGCCTCATGGCTGCCTCCCTCCCAACGCAAGTCTAGGAAACACATGTTTTGGTTCAACCACATTTGTGCCAAATATGAACTATATCCTTTCAAAAGTGTATTAGATTTTTATCCTGAAAACACCCATCAGTGGTAGCTGAAAGGGCAGTGCAAGACTGTGGACCGGCCAATAGGGGTGCAGAGGAAATGACCCAAGTCTAACTGTACCCTGCCCCCCTGAGCAACCGGACCTTGACTCTTCCCTCGACCAATCACGCATTACCCCATCCATTCCCTATAAAGCCTGTTTTCCTGAAACTCGAGCACTTCCTCCCTGCCGCACCGCTGCGTCAGTGAGCGTGTGTGGGACGAGGTCCAAGTTAACTCGAATAATAAAGGCCCTTATGTTTTTGCATCGGGTTTGCATTGGACGTGGGCTCCCTGGGTGATCTTTGGGGATCACGAAATCTGGGCATAACAGTAGCCATGGGATATCACCAACAGACATCAGAACTGGTTAACTGAAAAGCACAGCATACGTTCAGGTTGCCTGAGTGACTGAGCCTCTCGTCTGGAAAACCTGAGCGAAAGCTGAGTGAGCTGATTCCAGGGAAAGAAATTAATAAATGCAAACGCTGACTTAAGATTTATTGAAAAACAATGGGAAACAGAAGAAAAATACTCAGGAAAGGGAAGACGGGGACAGTGTTTTTGTTTGTTTGTTTTTTAGTGGTGTAAGCATTTTTATGAATCTTCACTCCAAACACAAAGGCAGCAAGGCTAGCATGTGACTCTATATTTGTCAGCTTTTTTCCTAAAAATCATACTTTGCTTTTCTAAGTCACAATGTTCTGAGACCAGGGAAGATTTCCCGGGGGAGCCTGAGAAATCCTCCAAGGAACTTTCCTGAGCAAAGAGGTCCAGCAAATGGAACACAGGACAAAGAAACCCTGGACCTTAGATTTAGAAGACTTGTGTCTCCTCTTATTTTCATCAGAAAACACTTCTAAAGTGCTTTGAATCCCTTACAGAAAATTGTCTCCATAAATGCAAGGCTGTCAGTATAAAAATACTCAGGAAAACACACAAATCATTTTCAAAGAGAAATTAGATTTATAGGCATCATTACTAAGAGAAGAATCGGTGACGTGGTGACATGCAATGGGAGGAAAAAAATATTAGCAAATCACTAGGGAAAGCAGCAGATGGGTACACTAAGCTTTTCTAACCCACCATCCACTCTGTGCAAACGTATTAAACGTATTTTTAATATTGTATTTACGAAGAATTCTATGTGATCGTTTTACTTTGTTAGCATTTAAAGACTCATCCACATAGAGATCTCAGTTGTTGTTTTAATCTATGTCTTAGATTTTTTAATCATTCTGTTGTTTTGACTTTTCTCAGTTCCCGGAGGGTGGGGCATCTTCGCTTACAGCAACAGCAACAGCAACTAACTGAACAGCATTCTCCCATGAATCCCATCGCCCCTTCTCTGCACCTCTCAGGGCCTCCACCTGGTCCAAGCCCAGTGCTGCACCCGGGACAGGTGACGGGTCATGGAGGAGGCGCTCGCCACCTGCCTCTTCCATCCCCAGAAGGTGGAGGGACTTACACTGCTTGGAGCCACTCATCCTCAGAGAAGAAAAGGGTGGGTCCAAGGTGGCTTTAAAGGAATCATCTGTGTCACTGTCATTCTCACTCATCACAACCCAATGTGGGACCAGACTGCGGAAGAGAAGTGAAGGAACTGATGAAAACAGCATGAAGGGGATCCCTTGCTGGACACCCTGTGGGTGTTCACTTGGAAGCAGGTTTAACAACAGGTGCCATTGCCAGGGAGCCACCTACGTGGACCTGCAGAAGCCAAGCTTGTTGGTAAAACGACATGTCAGTGGCACCAGGACCTTTAATCTAATCGCTGTGGCCTTGGGGTCCTGGGCATTAGGGTTACCCTTCAGTCAGAACACTTAGCAGCCAGCCGCTCTCACTAGAGGAAATGCGCCTCTGACCCTCAACAGAGGAGGGGAAACAAGCAAATAATCACTGCTACACCGTCCTTCCTTCGTGTAAAACACTGGCCACTGACAGACATTCTTATCCATGAGTGTGCATACAGATACATACACTCACTCGTGCACATGCGTGTGCACATCGCACTTATTCTGAATAAAATATTATTCAAACTTTGTTCGGCAGGCTCTTCGGCGGATCTCTCACCCTCACCCAAGGTAAGTGAGGTTCCCATTTCTGCAAAGGGCAGAATTTGGTCAACTGAGAATTCTAACGCCTCGAATGGCCCTAAACCACGACGTCTCCCTTAATTCTTCCATGAAGCCCGAGAAACGTGGGCATCGGGGGAGAGCCACCGCCTTTCCCACCGCAGCTGTCACGTCGGGTGGTTTCCAGCTAGGAGTTTCTGTAGAGACAATGGATAAAAGTATCTACAGAGATGACCCCGTGACGCCACAAAATCCTCCTGAGCTGGTCGGCCTTGCTCCTGATGCACTGGCCGGCCCGCTGGGAATGTTCACCTCACACACAGCACGGCACACACTTCCCTGAAAACAGCTCAAGCCAAGAAGTGGTTTTCGCGTGCGGGGGCCACGTCCGTCCCACTGAGTGTGAGCTCGGGAGGAGCCGCAGGTCACATCGCAGTGACGGCCTGGGGCGCTCCGCTCTCCGTGGGTTTAAATCAAGTTCCCGGCGTCTCTGAAGCGAGGTTCCGGGGCGGAGGAGTGAGTGGACCCGGTGCCATCGGCCATGTTGCCTCCTCACCCGCCGCTCTCAAGGGGGAGCCTGGCAAGCCCCCCCGCATATACCCGCATGCAGACCCCCACGAACAGCTGCCCCATCGCTGCCGCCTCCCCTCCTCTCCCCTCCCCTCTCCCCCGACACCCTCCCAGGAAAACCCTCACCTGCAACGCTCGGCCCGCAGGAGCTGCTAAGCCCCACGCCAAACCCCTGCTTCAAAACAAACAAAACAAATGAAACCCTGGGAAACGGGGCTCTGGGACTGAAGTCGTCGCCTCAACTTTTCCATGGAACCAGAGGCACGCGCGGGGGTGAGATGGTCACATACAAGATCATGAGGACTGGGGCCTCGGTGATGGTCTCAGGGAGCAGGAGGCATCTTTCTCACGGCAGCCCCCCCCCCACCTCCTCACCCCCTGCCCCACATAGTCCCAGGACTGCGCCTCCGACCCCAGGTGGCTCAATGCTTACAGGCCTCGCTCCCTGCAGGCCAGAGGCCGCATGAGAGCAGGCGCCATCCTCCTGGCCTCTGCCCTCCCGGGGCTAGAACAGAAGCTAGAGCAGGGCTGCCTTCAGTCACAGCTCCCAGAGCTGCCCTACCCCATCTGCCTCCGACCAGGGGGCGGGCACGAGCTGCTGCCCCCCTGCACACCCCCATCTGCACAGGCACTGCCATGGGCGCTGCTGCTCTGGCTGGGCAGGAGCCCCGACCCCCTGAGCTCCTGCTCTCCTGCTGGCGACCCCAGTGTCTGCAGGTGCAGCCCTCTGGTGCCAGGAGGACGCCGAGCCTGTCGCGGAGCGCAGGTAAATACACCGCTCGCTGCACAGATGGCCAGCGATTTAAGATGAAACGCCTAATTGGGAAAGCAAGAGCCGCTCCTGCCAGAACCCGGGCCTGTGCGGGTAGCCAACGCCGTCTCCGTACAGTGAGCTCGTGGGAACGCTGCCACCTTCCCTTCGGCAGCCAGAACACGGCGTGTGCCATGGGCCAGGGCTGCGCTGATTTATTTCTGTAAACAGGGATGCAATCAAGCCCAGGACGCCAAAAAAGAGCATTTTTTAAAAAATAAGTATTCATTGGCTATCAGGACGAGCCTGACCTTTACACCCACACCCATTACTGGCAACTCAGCAAGACGACGGAAGCCAGTCATTCATCTTAACCGCCTTCGCAGGCAGCGGCTGTGGCTCCAGTTTAAAAATGCCCTGGGTTTTGCATTCCTGCAGCTTTTACGGACGAAATCACATTATTTTTTTCTCATGTACCTTATTATTTTCTGACCTTTCAGGGAAATCTGGTAACATGGATCTAAAAAATAAAATAATACTCGACAATTCCACTCCTCCCCTGGCTGGCGTGGCTCCGTGGTTGGACGTCAACCCATGAACCAGCAGGTCACAGCTTGACTCCAGTCGAGGCACATGCCCGGGCTGTGGGCTCAATCCCCAGTAGGGAACGTGCAGGAGGCAGCCAATCAATGATTCTCTCTCATCACTGATGTTTCTATCTCTCCCACTCCCTTCAACCAATTAAAATATATCATAAATAAATAAATACACGACCTCCACATACATCTCAGATCCGCAGGCGCTTCACATGCCCACCTCCCCTCCATCCTCGCTCCATCAGACTTGGGAGAGGCCTTTCAGGTTCCAGTGTGCTCCTGGCCCTGTGCAGTCTATGAACCATGCGGACTCTCCACACTGCAGCCAATGCAGCGTTTGAGATTATAAGCAGGTTGGTCTAGTCGCGTGTGTGAAGGCCCCTTAATGATTTCCGGTGACCCTTGCGTTACAGTCTGTGCTCCCCTCCACAGCCCTTCACTCCCACATGCTCCAGCCTCGTGAATATTCTTCCAGTTACTTCACACCGAGCTCTTTCCTGCCTCGGGAAATACTATCCCGCCTCGTGGACTATTCTTTCAACACCACAAACCACCTCCGAGCTGGCTCCTCACCAGCCTTAGATCTCTGCTTTTATATGAACTCCACCCCATGCAGTGGGGTCTCTCACACGGCACCCTTTGCTCTCCTTAAAGTATTGTCTGTAATTTAGAGCTAGTCCTATTCTTTGTTTACGTGTAAGTGGATGTGTGTGTGCATGCACATGTGTGTGTGTGTGGATTTATTTTGTGTGTCTCCCATAATAGGCCATAAATTAATTCCATGAGGGCAGGAGCCATATCTATATTGGGATAAAGTGAGCTCTCAAAAATTCTTACTTAATGAACGCATAAATAAATAAATGAATGAGATTTTAAAATATGAAGATCATTAACTAAAAAACCAAAGGAGAAGTCACAGGGACATGTGCTGGGTTTGGAGTAAAAGAAAGATTGAGGAGTGTGATTAGGAAGACAACATTTTAAATAGACAGGGCTCCCAGTACTGCAGGAGGGCGGTGCCTTCCACATCGGTTATTTTCTTTAATTTTTGAAGTAATTCTTAAAGAAAATGGGCCAATAGCTAACTTTTGCCCAACCAGATTCCTCTCCATTCTTTTCCACTGTGTAGCAAAGAACCCAACCTTGCCGAGAATGAGGTCTGGCCTTTGCCCTCAGCTTCCGGGAAGTAATCTCTACGCTCTTGATCGGTATGTCTCTGACGGCCTGGGAGCCTTGGGTTATGATGCATAGTCAAACTGCATGATTTAGGGCAGGGGCTGGCCCTGCCAGAAAAACCAATCATGAGACTTACAGTGGGGACTTTAGGTCACAAAGTCTCAGTCGACCTAGACTGAGATCAACACATGGGTAATCAATCAACCAGTCAATCAATCCATCAACCCTGCCAAGGTCACCGAGGCTCAGTACAAACTCAATGCCAAGGTGCAGGCAAGCTCCCCTGGTGGGCAATGCCACATGGAGATGGCTGCACACTGATGCCAGGAAAAGGACGTGTCCCGACTCCGCAGGACAGGGAGAGAGAACCTTGGCATTTGGTGCTTTCCTGGGCCCTGCCCTCTGTGTTTCTCTCACTGGTCATTTTTAATCTGTATCCTTTTCCTACACTAAACCATAACCTTGAGCATAACAGCGTTCAGTCACTTATGTGAGTCCGGCCAGCAAATTATCAAACCCGAGCGGGGCAGACAGGAAAGCACTGGGTCACTCTGCAGATGAGAACACAGGCTCAGAAGGGTAACCGTGACTTGCTAAAGCCACACAGTGAGGGTAAAGGTGAGATCTGAACTCAGGCGTGTCTAGTGGTAGAGCATATGTTTTTTCCATTGTTTCAGGCAGGAGAAAAATTGACAAAGGAGATAAAGAAGGGTGGGCAAGAGAAATCGGCATGCCCAGGGACTTGCACAGTCATGGTCTCTATAGAAGAGTTTCAGCAAGAGATTGGGGGGCGGAAGGAGAGGGTGAAAGATAGAAAATCCTTCAGGCTGCCCGACTGCTTGGTAACCCCTAAGTTAAACCAATATGACACCACAGCATTTAAAGTGTGAAGCAATAAATAAATGCATAGAACCATGTACCCATTATTCAGGTCAATCTATGGGGTAAAGAAACCAGTGTATCAATGTAAGTCTACATACTGACCTGCATACACCTACATACATACATGCAACAAGCCCAGAGAGAGCGCAGGGTAAGAGAAGAAGTGTGTGGGAGCACAGATGGCCCCACTGATTTCATGTATCACTAATAATCTTGCAAGTACGTTTGTGACTGACGCGCAGCATTCTTCATTGTGGAAAAGGAACATTTCACAATAAGCTTCGTGAAATGTTCTGTATGAAATAATTTTTTCACACTTCCAAGCTGATTTAAATTAATATGCAAAAAGCCCTAAGAAAAAGAGTGATCTTCAGATTTTCATGAAATCAATATGAGCCTTAATTTTTCATTTTATGGGTATTTTGTAAAACAGCAGTGCCTTCTAATTCGGGAGGGGTGTAAAAAATTGGACAGAAGGCACAAGGTGTAGGCTCTAAAATGTAGCAGAGATTCTGTAAACAAAAAAAAAATGTTTTGGAGGAAAAACATCAATAAATTATTATCTTCCAAAGTTAGTGTTGGTTTTATGTTAAAAATAGCACACATTTCAACTTCAGGCAACAGAGAGAAGAAACTTCGTGCTGTCCAAAGCAATTAAAAATTCCCTTTAGTTTCCAACTAAACTGTAATCTAGAGAAGAGCAGTGTTGAAAGACACCCTGACTGTTCTCTGAGTTTTAAACTCCCCAGAACAGCCAGGAGGTCATTCTAATTTTGGAAAAGGCATCTCAGAAGTCTAACTCAACTCCCTCTGGCTCTTTCGTTCACTGAATTAATGGACTGATCAACCATCTGTCTGCCAGTCACAGAAGAGAGGGATTCCTTGAGAGAGTGACTTTACACTCCGCACCACACTGGTGGGTGCTCAGCTAAGAGGAGAGGCGGGGGCGTGAGGATGCGCTCTCCAGTGGATGCCCTACCAAGAGGCGGGGGGGCCATTCAGCAAGTGATTCCCTTTGCGTTCTATGCAAATAACCCCACTGTTCTTTTTCTTTGATCTTGAGGAAACTGAACTAGATCTGGGAAGGCAAATATATTCCTTCCTTTGCATCAATTCCCTTTCTCTGGTGATGAGTGCTAGGCACGTGCAAGAAGGCGGCTTTGTGCTGGGTAGGAAAGAGCGCGTTGATCAATCAGCAATGTCTGAGTGGGCAAGCCGCAGTGGACGAGATGTTTATTGGGTAGATGACTGTCACCTGTCCTTTGAACTCAAACATTTGGTATGATTAGGAATAATAAGGAACTAATCTGTAACGATAGACTCTGAAGAGCACTGGGCCTGAGGTTTTCATCTATAAAATGAGAACATTAATATGGACAATATCTAGCATCTCTTAAAACTAGAGCATCCCATGTGTGTAGGTAGAATGTTTATAAATGTGTCTGAATGGCACTTGGAAGTGAATAGCTGTAATGGACATTGATGATTGTATTGACCAATGTCACGCAGCATTTGGATTCTAGACACGTTGATCCACACAGCAGTGATCCTCAGGGATGTGGTGCTGTCCTTCTCACTGATCCCCACCCAGGAAGCACTGAGGACTGAGATGCCCACGGGGGATGGAACCGGTCTCCTCACTGGAGAGACAGGGAAGGTGGGAAGACGGCCGCACCCTCTCAGGATCTCTCTCCCCAGAATGTGCTCTGGACCAGTTTCCAGGACCAAAGGTTCTCCCACTGTTTGCAAACATGTCATGGAACAAGGACATTTCAGTCCTGGTCCAGCCACGCTGACACCGCACACCCACCCTTCTCCACAGAGAGGCCACGTATAAGCGAGCAGAGGCAATAAAGACGTATTATCCAGAACCGCACCGCACAGGTTTACTAGCGTAGGTGGAAAGGAAAGCACTTTTTAGCAAAAGTGATTCACATGTTTGTCAAAAATATAGGACTCGATGTGAAAACCACAGTGAGAGAAACACCTGCCAAAGTGTAAAAACCAAAGGAGCTGTTTCTGTTTCTTTGGTTTGGTTAACAGAATTACATAGGTTTCAGGAGTACAATTCTATACTTCATCACCTGCACATTGTTCACCACCCCAACTCAAAGAATCTTTGAATAATGAAAAGAAAGCCAGAAGCGCCATGGGACGAAATACTGAGCGCCACAAAACTCTGAAGGGTTGTGAATAATGTTGCATAATAATGTGAAGAAGAAGAAGAATGTGAGTAATGATAATAATGAGCATAATAACTCCTCACAGGAATGTCAGCAACTGTACGTGCTACAAAACAACCCACCCGAATTTCAAGGAGCGCACCCCAGGCTGCACCCCTGAGAAGGTCTTGGCAAGTAGTGAGCCGTATTCAGTTGATGAAGAACAGGGAAGTAGTGGCACATGGAGATAACGGCTAGAGTGAGATTTTATTTTTTGGGTTAAGTAACAATGGTATCTGTCTAGAAAGTAACTAGTAATGGGAGAATTTTTGATCAAGAAAATAAGGAAGATTGGTAAAAACTTAGCCAGGTGAAGTTGGTTTAGCAGATTAGACTTTCCCAGGCTGCCACACTGAGTCTCGGCAGGAAAATCCTGATTGAGTGTAAAGTGATTTCCTGTTGAGCGTGGACTACCGGTTCACTGGGCAGGCCTCAAAGGCTCTGTCCCACCAGGCCAGCCGCGCCCAAGGCGCCCTGGACAGCGGTGATAGCACATGAAATTTTCACGGAACCCAATGAACTTGGAGTAGAACAAACCTACGTTTCTTGATCATATATAGAGACATAAGTTCAGATTTCATTTAAGTAAGTAAAAGGATTTCCTGTTAGATACTTTTCTTGACACTGTTAATTCTAGTCTCTTGACTTAAATTTCAATCAGAAAAAGAGTAGGACTTTAAAAATATATGTGCTTTGTAGTCTTTAAATAATGCGATGTTATGTATTACTAAAAGTTTATAACAGATAAAAAAAAACCCTTACAACTCAGCAACAACAAAAAACCTACTTCAAAAAATGAGCAAAGGACTTGAATATATAGATTCTCTCTATATATACAAATGAAGATATACAAATGGTCAACAAGCACATGGAAAGATGTCTGCTAGAGTTAGACATTTAAAATGCAAATTAAAACTATAAGATGCTGGCTCATACCCATTGGAATTGTGAGAATAAAAAAAGGAAAATAATAAGTGTTGACAAGGGTGTAGAGAATTGAAACCCTCATCTACAGCTGGTGGGGATGTAAACTAGTACAACCACAGAAAACAGTTTGGTGACTCCTCAACGGATTAAACGTAGAATGATCACATAACCCAGCAATTCTGCTCCTAGGTATACAACCCCCAACATTGAGTAGATTTTCAAACAAATACTTATCTGTGAATGTCCACAGCAGCATTATTCACAACAGCCAAAAGCTGAAAACAGCTGACATGTCCTTAAGTGGATAGCGGGATAAGAAAAAGGTAGTGTCTCCCTACAATGGAATATTACCCGGTCATGAAAAAAGAATAAGCGGGGATACAGGCTGCAACATGACTGAATCTAGAAAACACTTTGCCAAGTGAAAAGAACCCAGACATAAAACATCACATCATGTGCGATTCCATTTACATGAAATACCCTGAGAGGGAAGTCCACGGGGACAACAAGCAGACTGGCGGTTGCTGGGAGCCACTGGGAAGGGAACACGAGGCCTGGCTGTGGACGGGGCCAGGGCTTTCCCCAGGGGAGCGGAAATGGCTGATGGGAGGTGACACGGGGTAGCTGCACACACTGTGAATGTCCCCGATGCCACTGGATTGTGCGCTGTACACTTCCAAATGATTAATTGCATGTTTTATGTGAATTTCAGTTCTTTTTCTTTTTTAAGTTTATAGCAGACTTCTCAAAACCATGTTGCTTGTAAGTGCCCATAAAAAAAAACAGTGAGGTCATGACAAATGAGAGAAAGATTACTCTAAAAGCAGAACTGCCCACTGCCAAGTCTCGGACAATGTAATGATCACAATGACTAGTGATGGTGATAGCTAATAGCTCACTGTGGGGGAAAGGAATCCATTTGTCCTACTGGTACTAAACGCAGAGAGAAGAGAAATCTATCCCTCACAGCATGATGCCAACTAGTAGCTGCACCAGCAATGATGGTGTGACAAACAGCCATTTCGCAGCATCACAATAGTACTTGATTCGGGCTAGAATTGTCTTTGGATGCTAACACTATTGTATAAAGGTGGATGAAAATAGAATATTTACACAAAATATATGAGTGAATAATAGTGAAGAAACCTGGCAGGGACCACCTTTGCTAAGGGAATGAGGTTGATGTCGCTAAAACTGTAGCAAACTGATAGCATGTGCCTCCCGATGCGATGTAGCTACACTGCATCCTTTTCAAAATCTACAACTCCATCCAATCATAAGGAAACATTACCAAGGCCCCAATAAGGGACATTGTACAAAATGCAAGAAATGTCAGTGTCATGAACAACGAAGAGAGTCGGAAGACACATGACAAGGAAAGGCGATGCATGGTTCTGGGTTATTAGTTAGGACAAAGCAATGGCCATAAAAAATATTACTAGAACAATCGGTGAAAGTTAAACATGGACTACCTGTTAGACAATAGCACTGAACTGACATTAAAAATGCTGAACGTGATCACTGTATTGTGATTATGTCAAAGAAAAACAACTTAAAAAGGATGAAGGGCTACAGGGTCTTCATAGCTGCAACTTATTTTCAAGTATGTCAACAATAATGATAGCAATAAAAGTGCTAATAGCATGTGTACATGCATACATACATATATACATATACAGTCACCTACATACCACAGACATATATATGTGAGAAGGAGCAGAGATAGACACCCCAAAATATGCATCTTTGAGATACTGGTGGTTTTACGCTAGTCATTTCTAGGAAATGAAAGACTTGGGAGAGACCGTTGACTTTCCCCTCGCTGCCTTAAACAATTCAGGTGGAGGACCTGCTGCAGAGGGAGCTCTGGTCCTACGCAACCACAGTGTCACAGGAGCCAGGCATGATGGACAGAGAGGGACCTCGCAAGGCCACTCTGACCCAACTCCTCTCCGTCTCCCATTGCTGAAGA
Source organism: Murina feae (assembly GCA_004026665.1). Lineage (NCBI taxonomy): Eukaryota > Metazoa > Chordata > Mammalia > Chiroptera > Vespertilionidae > Murina > Murina feae. Next base: position 43,530 of record PVJC01003990.1, on the reverse strand, counting down.
TGGCCCAGCAAACGACGACTCACAGAACATTTGCTTTTCCATCCCCGTTGAAGTCCCCAACCACAGCCCCCTCCTCCCCAGCACTTCTCTGCTGAAGATGGCGTATGAGCCTTCACTGTGGGACACCTTCTCAGGTTTTCAGGTTTCATATTCTCATGGACCCCCATCTGTACATACATAATAAATTTGGTCATTTTATCCTGCTAATCTCTTATGTTAATTTCATTATTAGTTCAGCCAGAAGAACCTAGAAAGGTAGGAGAAATGTAATTAATTTTGGAGATTATTTAGGAATTCACTTGCACTGTTTGCAATATTTCTACAAGTTTGGATCCTCCCCAGCCCCACAAAATAATTAAAATCTACATTTTTTAAAATTGTGCTTCTGAGATCAGTTTATTTTTGCTCAAGCCCGTGTGCTGGTACAGATCTGAGGTTGTTCTCAGCTGTTTTCTCTCTTGATCGCCATTTTCCTATTAAAAACATGGCAAATGGAAAGGAGAAATCCCACTTGCTTTTCAGGTCTGAATGCTGACCTATGCAAGATGATGCCCTGTACAGCTCTTTTACTGCTATTTTGGGTCCCTGTCAGGAGTCTCAGGTATGGGATCCTACCACCTCCTCTGAGAGGTACCTTCTGCCAACTGTCTTTTGCTCAAATAGAGGGCTCCCGTATGTGTTTCCTTGGTTGTGTTACCAATTTTGAATTTGTCACTCAGGAAGATAAATACTTATTTGTAATTATCTGTACACCAACTTACTTTAACTATTAACCTTTGGTTTCTTTGTAGGGAAATTTTTTTTAAAAAAATGTTTTTATTGATTTTTTTAGAGTCAGAGGAAGGGAAAGGGATAAAGAGAGAAACATCGATGAGAGAGAATCATACATAGATCGGCTGCCTCCTGCACGCCCCCTCCTGGGGATCGAGCCTGCAGCCCAGGCATGCGGCCTGCCCGGGAATCGCACCTGTAACCTCTTGATTCATGGGCAGACACTCAACCATTGAGCCACACTGAAGGGGCTGTTTGTAGGGAAATATGAGAAATGTTGTACTTGGGATACACTGTGAAGAACACGTGTTTACTGCTTGTGGGTCATTTCTTCCTCTCCATCTCTTAGCCCATCCTATCCTAGGACAAGTCAAAGCTCATTATCTGTGTGCAGAAAACACTGCCTGGGTTCTACCTGGTAATTTTGACTATTCTTTGTTGGAACTTTAAAATATCATAAAATATCCAAGCTGGAAGGGGCCTTGGGGAGGGCGGCAGGGAGAGAGGAAACTCCTCTGGCTTTTCGGTGGGAGCTACTTTGTTTCTTTCATTTCATTTTTAAACACATTTTTATTGATTTCAGAGAGGAAGGGAAAGGGAGAGAGAGACACACATCAATGCTGAGAGTAATGGATCAGCTGTCTCCTGCACGCCCCCCACTGGGAATGGAGCCCCCAACCTGGGCCTGTGCCCTGACTGGGAATGGAACCGTGACTCATTGCTCAGTGGTTGAGTGGTTCAGAGGTCCACACTCAACCACCAAGCCCCGACCAGACGGGAGCTACTGTCTGCGCTGTAGGCCTGAAGGAGCTGGAAGGAATGTTCTGGAAGCAGAGCTTCCACGCTCCACTCTGAACTGGATGCTCCCTGGAGCGCCAGCCTTGTGTCCACCATTCTGACCATCGGTGGCAGTTCCAGAGGCTGCAAGACTTCCAATGAGACAGCTATTCAGATGTGTGCGGACCAGTGAGCCGTCCCCTAGTACTAGGGGCCCTGTGAAGGCCTCCCCATGGCCTAGCCAGCCTGCTGCGCCCCGCTCTGCAGCCCACACAAGGCTCCGGGAAGTATCCCCCATTCCCTTGCTGGGGGGAACCCCCAAAGCCCATGTGTGCATTGCATCATTGCGCCAAAACATACCCTTTCCAAAAGGTTAAGGATGTGGGAAGCGCTCTTAATGGTGAGGGTTAACTCACTCATTTCCTGCATCACGTCTAGGGGACAGAAAGGAAGAAAGAGGAGTTCACAAGAGACACGTACGCTTTCCTGGGAATGTCCTCCACAGCATTCCCTTGCCTCCAACACCTGCGCTCCTCTTGCTCTTTTTCTGTCTCTGCCTGAAGAGCCTTGATTTCCCAGTTTTCTGTGGAGCAACCATCTTGGATACAGCTTTGAAATTCTTTTGTTAGCAAAGTCAGTGCATTTTAGCTTTTTATAGCCTCAAATATATAAAAAAATAAAATAGTGAAGTAGCTCTGTGCATTGCGATACTGAAATTCTGTGTGTGTTATCTAGTTAGACATTTGCCTCTTTATTTTCAGGACAAAGCAGCAGTAGAGAGACGTCTCTAACAGGCATTCATCTTCACTATTGACTCCAAAAGGCAGTCAAATACAGGCAACAGATAAAAACCAACGTGAAAATAAAAAAAGACCGTCTGAGTTGAGCTAATGCGTGCCTTTGAGGATAAGCGTTCACAAAAACCTCACACACGGCTGAAACCATCCAATTAGGAAGGCAGGAGTATAGGCCAAGACCTTAAGTGAGAAAAGTGAGGTACAGCTGAATCATGGTTCACGCTCTCCTGTGGGTGTGTCTGGGGAGCTGGTTACAAACCAGCCAACAAGGGGAGCAAAGTCATGCCAATAAGTAGGCATGAAGAGGAGGAGGAGGAGGAGGAGGGCCTCGGGGACGTGCGCAGGAAGGAAATGTGGTTTCGAGAGTGCTGACATTGGGCCTGCCTTTCTCCTGTGATTGCCCCGTTAGCCACCTCTCTGCACCTCAGCTTCCTCTTCTGAGAAAAGGGGGACATGCCAACCGCCTCACAGAACTGGAGAAACAAAGCTGTGTGCGCGGCGTGCTTGCCACACGGCCTGCACTGGACACTCAGCACGTGCCGTGTGCTGCTATTTGAGGAATTTCTGATTTCAGCATGCGTGATTTCTGCATTTGCCTTGCGATACGTATTTCAAATTCTGATCGATTCCACCGTATCTTCCGGATCTCGCTCAAGGAAAATCATTTGTATTTTCCTGAACAACAGCTGTAATAAATTTAACGTCAAAGACAACAATACCAACTCGCTACAAGCAGCATGTGCACCCATGAGGGCCGTGTCACTGTAAGCGCTTTTCCCCAGGAATCGGGATGGCTCCTCCTCGGGGCTCCCACTGCCACAAGGCCTCCCCATGTGAACCAGAGCAGCACCAGCCATGGCTTATGGCTAAAGTCTCACACAAGAGCCGAAGCATCGCCTTGACCTCACTGACGGGAGTCTGCAGGTCCTCAGTTTTAGATGTGAAGACTCGGTGCTGCTGTTCTTAAACACGCTATGATTTTGCCCATCGAACCTATAGCCCAAGTTCGTTCATCCACTTATTCAGTCGCATTCTGGTCAGTTATTCTGCATTGTGGGCCTAGGGACAGAGCACCAATCCCAGCCTCTCTTGGCAGGGAACACGTCTCCTACAAGAGAAAGAGGTCAGTCAACGCGTGAATCCTATCAAGCAAAACCTGCACATCTCCATGCACATTGGACGTGGTTTTGGCGTCACTCAGAACTTCTGTCCCCTTCCCAGCTCCCTGAGTGAGAAACCAGCTGGTGGAGAGGTTGAGTCCCAGGAGAGTCAGGCCCAAACGAAGTATCCAGAGTGACCATGAATGGAGCAGTACCCTCAAAAATAAATCTGCATTGAGTACCTAGCCCGTGCCCAGAATTACTTCTACCTGACCACATAGTCGACTCATTTCCCAAGATAGTCCAGAGACCACACATCAGAGCACCCCCAAAACAGAGTCCAACCAGAATGGAGGAGGACGCCAAAATGGAGTGAAGATCATGTTAAGACTGGAAGCTAAACATCGGCAGTGGCATCAGGGCAGGTCATAAGCACGAGGACGCCCGCCTGTCCTGCCACCCTCCCTAGGTGTAGTGAGTGGCTGGCCACCCCCCTCCCCACGCTAAGGAGAGGCTCAGTGAACGGTCACTAAAGACCAGGCAGAGAACCTCAGCTCTGGCCTCCCCTGCTCTCCATCAAGGAAGGATGACAAGTGACGAGAGTGACAACAGCCACCTTGGTTCCCTCACCCAGCGGAAGTCAAGCAAAAGTGACATAAAATATTCATGAAAAGTCAGATGGCCCTTGAGCTTCTGGATGATGCAATGTAGATAGAAGCCTCCGTATTTTACTGACAAGGCAGGGTTCTTTCCCTCGCTCAGAAACCGCAGCTTCGGTCCTTTGCTCAGACATAAGCCATACCTTTCATGAGCTCCCCTTTCCAAAGGAGCCCACACAAAGGCAAAAAGAAACAACGACATAACATACCCACAGACTTCGCATAAGGAACTGCACAGGGACAGTGTCATCTCAGGGCATCTTCCCCGCCAGGCGCCGCACCTCCTCAGAGCTCCATGTGTCAAATCCGCCGCGATACAGGATACAGACTCTGTCCTTAACACTGAGTGAGCATAACCCTAGCCAGTGCCCGCTGACTCATGCATCGCATCCACTCCTCTCAGACAGGCTTTTGTTTTTAGCATCTCTTGCTGCTGACTACATTGAATTGGTTGGCTCTGTCATCAATCAAGCTTTCATTTATTTTACAAATGAATATTGAGTGCCTTATGCCATTAAAAAAAAAAAAAAAAAAGTCCTGGGTTCTGTAAGCAGACAGAACTGGGTTTGAGGTTTCGCCCCATTATTTAATAGTTTGGGGGACACTGGACAAGTAACCTAACTTCTCTCAACCAGTGTTTCTACACAGTCAAGTAGGAATCAAAGCATTTATCTTAGAAAGATGTCGTGAAGAGCAAATAACTTTTAAAACACACAGTTAGTACTCAACAAATGTTGCTTTCTTCATGTTTTTATGTGCTATGGAGCTTGAAGATGAATAAGAAATAGCCTAGCTAGTGTGGCTCCGTGGTTGAGTGTTGACCTATGAACCAAGAGGTTACCAGTTGGATTCCCAGTCAGCACACATGCCCGGGCTGCGGCCTCGATCCCCAATAGGGGGTATGTAGAAGGCGGCCGATCGATGATTCTCTCTCATCGTTGATGTTTCTATCTCTCTCTTCCTCTCCTTTCCTCTATCACTAAAATCAATAAAAACATATTTTAAAAAAAGAAATAGATTCCCTCCAGGGGAATCTTAGAAGCTACTAATAAGGGAAATGATTCAACATATAAAAATAAGTCTAATGCACTTAGAAATGATTCGTGACAGAAAAGATAAAGAATGCTCTTTTGGGTCCAATGAGAGATAACATCTTGTTAGAGAGTCAGAGGCAATTCCTCCGGGGAAGGAGCTGTTGAAGTAAAGGAACTTCCTGAGGATGAGCAGACAGGCGAGAGGCGGGGGCTTGGTGCGGAAGGTAGAAGGGGCCTTCCCAACAACGGGGAAGGCTGGACTGAGGAAGGGGACGAGATGGCAATGACGATAATGGCAATACCGGTGATGTCAGCACGTGTTCCAGCTCACTGTGTTCAGATACTTGCCTAAGCTCGTGCACACAGTCACCACTGTCATCCTCATAGCGATCCTGGGAGGAGGCGGAGTCTCAGAGACGCTAAGTTCTTGCTCAGAGTCACAAAGCCAGGACGGCAAGGCAGGCATTCAGACCCAGGCCTTCGGTCTATGGAACCCATATTCCCACCCACTACCCAGACCTCTTCTCCACTCAGGGTTCCACCCTGCAACAACCACCTGCACAAATTAGTCACTGCAACCTTGAATCGATGAATCCATGCTCATTGGACCCCTTCATGTTCTTCCCTGATAATGAAGGCAAAACTCTTTCCACATCGTCGAAAGACTGTGACTATTCACTTATGCTTTAACATTATTTAATGTTATTTCATACATTGCAATTAGAACTGAACTCATTCAGGAAACCCTGCCGACACTGGCTTCAAGACAGCTGATGGGGACAACCAGGTGTTACAGTGCGTTTCCAGGGGTGATCTTCTCTAAAGTGTTAGCAGACGCTAAAGAAAAGAACTCGAGAAAGTAAGAAAAAAGGGGAAGGAAAGAACAGAAGTGCAAGCAGAGATCTATCAGTGACGTGGCAGGTGGGGGGTGATGTGGTGGGAAAAGCCGTGGGCTCTTGTGCCTCCTCTTGCCATCAGCTGTGCACGTGAGTCTCCTGACCTTTTAGGACTCGGGACACGAGGGTTTGAAGATTCTGTGGTTTCAGTTTGATGACCATTTACAACTGTACAAATTCAAAAGCCCTGAAACCCACATCCACTCACAATGTAATGTCTTCACGTGATACTTCGTTAAGATGTGAAAACTCAGAGAGTTTTTAACATATCTTTTTGGAGAGTCACTTTTCATATTTCCAGTAACTGACAGACCTGAGGGATCGGTGAAAATCACCTGAGATATTGATTTCCGCTAAGCTGCGGAAGCTCTTGTAGCAAAAGAAGGAAGCCATAACCAAAGAACAAAGTTCCCATCCTTGTCACCCAAAGCCGGTATTCCTTCTCTCACACTGCAACCTCACTTCTAACGGTCCATGATGTTTAACTTATAAAGGTGAGTATGAAGTCTTTCGAATTTATCATATACTAGTATATGTCTATACCACAAAGACAATTTCAGGAAAAGCAGTCGCATCCCCATATGCCAAAAAGGTAGCCATTTAGATAAAACAACTTCCTACGGTATGGCATAAGGGAGCATTTAAAATATTCAACTCCCAGTAAGTTAAAACTTAGATATTTTCTCTGATTTCCGGAAGAGACTGAAATTTTAAATATTAGGTATGATTGTTGGTTTCATTTATAAGCCAAGAAAGTAGTTTACTCATCTCTCTGTTTGATTATCACCATTTACCTTCATTACGTGAGTGCATTATAACTACTTTGATTACCGGTTTCCCAATTACACAGTCAACACCAATCAACCAAAATGAACTGCTTAAGTCCCCCAATGGCAGAAAACGAAAACTTTTTTTCAAATAATTATCACAATTCCTATATAATTATTTCATACATGGAAATAAAATCCTGCGGGTGTTGAAGTGATTTTGAAATATGCAAGAAGTGGAAGCTGGAAAGGGTAAAGGTGGGGGGAGCAATAACGATGATGCGCTTTCTGTCATCACGAGGACATTGAACTACATGTGGCTCCTCCATGACCATATCCCAGCATTTGACCCCAGACCCCAGACATTTAGAGTAAAACCTACAGTGTCCAGTAAAAGATAAAAGCTTACACTAACCGTCTGCAATAAGTATTATCATATTAATCAAGACACTTCTTCTGTCTTGAATTTATTTCTATTCCAAGGTTTGGGAGCTATTTGAACACATTTTTCAATAAGGAAAATATAAAGCGTTTGGGAATTTTTTAAAGAAAACCACAGAAAAAAAATATTTTGTTAGAAACAAAACTGATTTTTTAAAAATTTCCTGGTATTATGATACTCTACCTGCAAGCTACTGGTCTATGTCATTTCAATAAAGGCTCGAGGAGCAATTAGATGGCAAAGCTTTTCTTTCCCAGAAAATCTAATATGAACATGTCACTCCCTTTTACTCCACTAGAGGGCAGTCCCTCAGAACTAGGGCTGGATCATGTATTTAGCCTATTTTTGACCTGTTGATAAATTAATCCTATGTTCCCTTCTTCTCAATAAACATGTTTCTCTATTATCCTAATTACTAATTGAGGTTATAAAACATTCATTTTTTAAAAAATTCTGTCTATTTACTCCCAGGTGTTCTTTCAGAAATATACACGGCTATGCTTTTCTTGGTTTTTTTTCCCCCCAATTCCTGATAACTCAAAAAATGTTTTACTTAGGTAGTGTACACTGTATATCTTCCAGGAAAATGTATATCAGAGTCAATAGGTCTAAGAATGAAGAAAAACTGCTTTCTTGAGTATTTAATATGTTATAGTTGAAACACTGCCCCAGAATAGTAAAACATACGCCCCAAGCACGCACACACACACACACACACACACACACCACCAACACATGCACCCACGCGGATGCGGCTGGCAGATTACTTGCATCCCATAAGGAGAAGTAAGTGAATGTAATTGGAAATACATATTTTTCAAAACACCCCCTTCATATGCCAATGTTTGTGAGTTATAGGGAGAAGCAAAGAATGTATGCGCTATTTTAAAAATCTGGCCAATCCAGATAAGAAATGCCACTGCTTCAAAGGAAAATGTTGCTGAACAGCACGCAGTATGCCGAATGAAGCAGGACCTATAGCGGCGCAAATGCCGCTCGGAGTTGCGGGCAGCCTTCCTGCATGACGGGGCCTGCCGGGCCCCACGGGCGGGCGGAGTGGGAGGCTCGGGGGGGCCCCGCTCGTGCCCCACCCCCGCCCCCGTGTTCTTAACATTTGGGAAATTCTCCTAAGCGGTGCGCCCTGCTATTTTCAGGGAGAAAACAGTTTCTCTGAAAGCCTGATAACCTAAAAAAATGGGGAAACTTGTCCAAATATTCCTCCCCCTCAAAAAAGAAAAAGAAAAAGAAAAAAAAAAAAACAGAAGGAGAGAAAGGAGGGAGGCAGGGAGGGAGGGGGGCGATCCCGGGAAATGTGCAGACCTGTTTCATTTATTTGTATCCTAAGCAGCGGAGCGCAGGACAGACAGGTCGCTTCAGCCAACCAGACGGGCGCGGCTGCGAGCGCTGCCTCCCGGCCGCCCGGGCGATTGGCTCCTCCCGAGCGGGGGCGCCGGTTATTAGGGCCGCGAGCGGGCGGCGCCGGCAGTGTGACAGCCGATGGGGTGAGCGATGCGCCACTAGCCGCCATGGGGACGGGGACGGGGACGGGGACGCGGGGCCGGCGCGCGGGCGCCCGGGCGCTGCCCGCCCTGGAGGGCCAGCCCCAGCCGGGGCGCTGAGGGCGCGTCCGCCGGAGGGACGAGCCGCAGCCTCCGCCGCCCTGCGCCCCGGGGCCAGCACGCCTCCAGCCCGCGCCGCCGGCGGACACGCCGCTGCACACGCACCTCTCCACGCACCACCATGTGAGGCCCGGCCCGGGGCCGAGGCGCGGCGAGCACACGCGGGGACGCGGAGGGGCTGCGGGCGGCGCCGGTGCCGGTAAGTTCCACGCGCGCTCGCCTTCGGGGACTCGCCCGCCGCTGGCTCGGGGCTTCGCGGCGCTTTTAAGCTTTTGCTCCGCGCGCGGCCCCTCCCGCTCCGAGGGCTCCCTCCGTCTGAATTCCAGGGTGCTCTCTCCCTGCGACTTTGGGGAGGAAAGGGACACGCAGGAGCCCGGGGGGGCGCCGAGCCTGCGGGCCCTGCGCCGGCTGCACCCACGGAGGCTCCGGGCGGGAGCGCCGGGCAGGGCTGGGGAGAGGGAGGCGGCGGGAGAGGAGGGCGCGCGGACGGAGGAGAGGGGGCAGGGAGCGCGGGTTCCCCTTCTTCACGTTCTGGGCGATGAAGGGGGAGCACACGCCGTTCCGTGGTTCGCCGCCCATCCCCCAAACGGGGCTTTTCCTTCGCTTTCGCCGGGGGATGCGGACGAGGCAGACGCTGCTCAAGTCCGGGCTGACACCTCGAGCTGAGCCGAGCCGAGCGGGGAATGCGCACCCCGTTGCCTGCCGGTCTGCCAGGCCCCGCGCTGGCGAAGGGGCAGCGGGAGAGTCCCGTCCCCTCCCGGGGGAGCGGCCCCGCAGGGCGGCTGGAGCGCCCGGTTGCGTTTCGGAGGCCGCGAGCTCCCGCCGCTGCTGCGGTCCCCTCTGCTGGGGCTGCGCTCAGCGGCCGCGTCCCTCTCGGGGACTCGTGTTTAACAATATGTCCTTGTTTCCGGGCCTCCAGCCCGGGGAAGGCAGGCTTGGCGACAGGCGCAGAGCTTCCCTGATTGGGGAGAAGGGGGATCATGAGAAAACGAGGAGGGAAGGACTGGAAGTGTCCACCTGGAACCCAGGTCCTGTGCCGGACATTGCTCCTCGGGAGCTTCAGAGGCCGATGAGACAGACTTTCTCCGGGAGCACTAAGCATCCTGCAGCGGATTCGTGGGGCTCAGTGGGGGCGAACGGGCATTTCCAGGCTCTTCAACGGAATCAGCTTTCAGAGAGAGGAGGCCGATTGATCGCGGGTGCTCACCGCCCCCTTACGGCCCTGCAGACACGCAGCCTGGCCGCCCTCCTCCTCCTCTGGTCCCACTCACCCGCCAGTGCATCAGGTCGGCTTCTTTCAAACCGCAGGCGATTTTTTTCCCTGCAGTTGAGCTTTCAGAGTTGTCACTGGCTCCCCGGTTTCTGAGAGGAACCCGAGAGCCAGCAGACAAGAACCAGCCGCTTAGATCCTGCCACTTTCCCGTACATGTGTCAAAAAAACAAAAACAAAAAACCATCTGGCTTGCAATATGTACTGTAAGCAGCCAATTAATTGTGGTGACCTTTGTTATTGGTGGCGGTAAGGCAGGCCTGACAGGGCGCCAGCATCTCCGATTTCCCGAGTTTCAGGAGAGGGTTCCTCTGGGTGACAGATGAACAGGAACGGCGCTGAGCTGGGCGGGCGGGGGTGGCGGGCTCGATCTGCCTCACACGCACACGCCGTCCACAGGAGACATGGAAGCTTATGGGCACTGGGAAGCCATGGGCACTGGCTCTGCTGCCGTCCCTCAAAGTGCTCCTGACCCAGAGGACTGCCCGAGGCAGACAGGCCCCTCCCCAGGCGGGCGGACTGCAGAGCAGCACTGCAGCACTGATTGATGGGGTGTCTCGGAGCTTCTTCCGGGGGGGAAACTTTTCATCCCAAACACACACCCTCTGAGACCCGGCCGGGCCCATTAGGAAATGACAATCAACACCTCCTGGGAACTGCAGATTGGAGCCCTCACCCAGGAAAAGCCACATACATAGCTTGTGGATTACAGAGGTGGATAGTGTGTCCGCTTGAGTCTGAGAAACACACGCTGGGTCCAGGCCCTCAGGCTGTCATCTGGGGTGTGCCCTGGAGGCTGGGGAGCTCATCCACACCCACCCAGGCCAGGTGATGGGCAGCTGAGGATGCCAGGAAGACTAACCTCAGTCCGCCCCCCTGTCCCCCGGCTTTGCCATAAATAACAGCTTTCAGCAAGACAAGCTTAAAGGAGCATCTCTTCAGGGAGCCCCTTGCCACAGGCCACGTGCCGAGTTAGACTACGGACGGACGAGTGGGTGGGATTTTTCTTTGGTCCTGGCTGTTGCTGTTAGTGGCTTAACAAACAGTGTGACCAGTTCTCTCCGCCAGCAATTAAGGGATGGATAGAAAAGGTGATCAACTTCGGGTTCACTAGCCGCATTCTATTCTTTCTTCGGTTCTTACACCTACTGCGCCTCCCCTCCTGTAACCACAAATGAGTTTGATGTTTAACTTTCCCTCACCCTCACCCTCACTTTTTTCTGGCGTGAAATTCCTAGGTGATGTGGCATTGTGGTATTTATTGCAAACTAAGTAAGTTGGTCAGAAAGGCTTAGTGCTGAGTTAGGAAGTAACACTTCACACGGTAAATATTATGACTGAGCTGGCAGCCCCTGAAGATAGATGGTGGAGATGCGGTGTGTGCTGGGGCATGGGAAGGAGATCATGCTCATAAGCTAACAGCCTGGGAGAAAGGGGCCCCTCCCTCCCGCCTGGGCAGGGATCCTCCCCCCCCCCCAAGAATCACTGGAGCTGTGAGAGCTCCCGCCAATCTGGGGGAGAAGCACCTGGCAGGCCTCCAGCCCACAGGGCTCTCGGGGGGCCTGGTTCCGAGGTGCAGCCACCTGTGCAGCCCTCCCCGTCTCCCGAGACCGAAAAGAGCAGATGGCGGTGTGCGAGGCACTAGAGGAGCTGTGAGCGCTGTCACAGGCAAGGCTCCGCCACGGGACATGCATCCCACTCGGGGCCAGGGAGCCCCTCCCGCCTCCCCCTGATCAAGTGAGGTCTGCCGGGACCTCCAGGAAGTAGAGCAGGCTCACAGTCATCCCTTCAGCCACAATGCACAGGGAAATCAAGTTCTAATACGGAGCAAGCAGGTGGTGCCAGAGGGCAGGGAAAGTCCCGGATGAATCGCACCGTCCTCTGGAACCTTGTGGGGCAGTGGAGAAGGTGTCAGCAAGTGCCATGTAGAGGCAGCAAAGAGCACACCAGGCTCCTCTGGAATCTCAGGAAGCAGCATGGCACCCGCCAAGCCATCCACTGTATTTGCATAATTGTCAAGTTTGCATGTAACCATTTGCTGTGATGTTTATCTTTAGGCCGTGATGAAGGAGGGCTATATTTTTTAAAGCTGTAATTCATAAAAGCACATTACACAGCTTCAGCGTACGGAGTGGTGAAGGGGAAGGTGTTTTCATAGAATAATGGCATGTTTGTGTCGAAGGGGACCTTGAGTGGACAATCTGATAGCCCATTTCACAGGTGAAGAAACTGAGGCTCAGAGGCTTTACCATCCTTGTCCCAAAGACACAGCTTTATCTTGGAGACGTAGGCAGGACGCTTTAGAGTGCACCCCACTAAAACTCTGCCTAGGCAATTTTTCAAAGATAGTTTTTGTTTTGTTTTGTTTTTTAAAGATGGGGGAAGCTCATAGATATATACAAATATAAAATAAAATAAAATAGGAAATGTCTTTCCAGATAATCAAGTATTCAAGTATTTAAAAGCAAAATCAGACATTCAACTATAGAGGCAATTATTTGTGGAGTATATAACATCCAAATCACACACACCCACAATTCACCTTTTGGATATATTCTGTACTCAGTCATATACATGAGAGCTTGGTTCTGTTCTTAGAACACCTTAGTAATAATACTGTTGCTGTTCACCCACAGAGATTCAGCTAATGACCATCCACTGCAAGTCTGTCCAGGGATTCTGACGACCCCCCCCCCCAACCTTGTTGACTTGGGAGGGTTCCACTGTGTTGTTTGAAGGTGCTCAGTGTGCCCTCTTCCTATGCAAGGTCTGGCCTCAGGACTGACCCTGCCTTTTCATTTTCAAACCTGGAGGGACAGCTTCTGTAGCCACCTCCTTAATTTCTCAGCCCTATTTTTTCTCACTGGCAAATGTCTCTCCGTTTCTAAATGTGCTCTCCAAATTTTGCTTGAGATGATAGTAATTAACTGACACAAAAACTTGGGGGGAAGGAAAGAAGGGTACAAAAATTAACAGCATAATTGTGAATGCTCATTTGGAGCTATACCATTCTGTGTGTGATTTATCCTCACCCGAGGATATTTTTTTCCATTGATTTATAGAGAGAGAGTGGAAGGGAGGGAGGAGGGAGAGAGAGAGAAACATTAATGTGAGAGATATCGATTGGCTGCCTCCTGCACATGCTCTTACTGGGGCTGGGGAACCTGCAACCAAGGTACGTGCCCTTGACCAGGAATCGAACCCCTGACCCTCCCGTCCATGGGTGGCACTCTAACCACTGAGCACACCGGCCAGGGTGTAGGACATATCATTTACATAGACTTTTTCAACAATGACATTTGCTTCTCACCACCACCTGGTGAGGGTGTATGATGATAGTCACCTTTGTTTGGAGTCTGGAGAAGAAGGCTCGCAGAGGTTAAAGGGCTGACATGTGGGGCATGAGGTCCCCTGACTCCCATGCCGGGCACGGCACTGATCGTGGCACTGCCTGGCTCTTGGGGAGCCTGTGAGTAAAGATTCAGTCCCTTTTCCCCGAACTCGCAGCACTTCCTCCGAGCTATACATGCTCCATGTGGGTAGGTTTTCACAAGAAAAATCTGCACTTCTTAATTTAACCCCTGGCTAGTGATGTGCGTGAGTTAAACATGACAGACTCAACCACCATCTATTCTTGGAGAGAATGACTGCCTGTTCTCCTACCTCCTCACCCATATGTTTGTCTGACAGCATTCACACTCTGATAAACAGATACTCGGCAAATGTCTCCCAGGAGATGGGTGAGATGGGCAAGGAGAGCACCCGGCATCCAGGCAGTGGGAGATGTTGAGCAAAGTCCTCAGAGTCGCCTGAAGTCCCGCCCGCAAATGAAGGGCCAACCTCGAGGCCCTTCCGTTGGCACCTCCCTCCTGGTTTGTCTGTCTTGGGGAGAAAATGACATACAAAGACCTCAAAATGCCAGTACATCTATCCATGTTTTCCTGAGATCCCTTGCTAGGGGAGGCTTTGTCTTTCCAGAGTATATTGTCTCGGACCAAATGAGAACCTCTTGGAACCTCTTCGGGCTGTCCCGTCAAGCTTTACTCCCAGCAGGAGAGGCCTCACAGGTACCCGCCGCTCTGTTTAGGCAGCAAGGGAACCACCACTGTTTGTTCCAGGTCCACATTCAAAGGCCCAGATCCCCACCCACAAGACCCACTGAACCACGGGTTAAAGGCTCAGCATCAACAAGCAGCATTTTCTATCTAGGCCAGAGGCCTGAAACCCTGGGATTTAATTCCCCGGGGAAGAGGGAGAGGGGAGACGATTCCTGACCTCACAAAGCGGCCGCTCCAGGGACCCAGCCTGCTCATGGGCCAGGGCCACCAATGGCCTTCATTCAGGAAGACTCGGAACCCACCACACTTAGCAACGACACCAATACTAGTGGGTGTTGGGCCTGCAGGGAATACTCAGGGGCCTCATTTTCGTTGTGGTAGAGAGGACTGTTTTGTGCTTATGAGAAATTTTCTCTAATTACAGAATTAATACGGTGACTATAAAGAAACAAAAGGCAAACGTTTTAGCAGATGCATTCCACTGGTGTGAACCTGGCTGCGTGCTCTCTCTCAGTCTCGTAACACTGATCGGTCAAGGCATTCAGGTGACATTGTCAGCTAATTCACAGTTTACTTTGGTTAAAAAAAAAACACTAAACCTCATAAGTTCTTGGAAACAGACATGCATTTTCAGAGACACAGTTCCTCTGGGCCTTTAGTCATTAGGGTCGTCTCCTCATCGCTGTCCTGACTCCCAGGACATCCTGGTCTTCTCCCTGTTCGCTGGCAGGGCCTCGGGCTCTCCATTTCATTCTGTTCTCATCAAAAACCGGTCCCTCAGAAACACCAAATACTCAGCATATTCTGCAAAGGGCACGTGGGGCCACAGTGGCCGGTACAGAAAGTTTAATGATTGTCAGGGGAAATTTCCAGGTACTCTAGACAGACCACATTCTGATTTCTCTGAAGGCCAGGGTCCACTGGCCTCTCACTGCCCCATTCTAGGACCCTGAACACAAGACAATGAGGGGGAAACATACAAGGCTGAGCCTGGGTTCCGCTGCCGGGTCCTTTAAGAGAAAGAACAATCCGCTGGGAGGAGACCACCAAGGCTCCCACCACGTGAAAAACGAGTATGCTCTGAGCACTTCTGGAACCCGGCAGCTCCTTTCCTGCGAAGTCCTGAAGGAAAGCCACACGAAATGTCACCGTCCGGTGAGCGTGGACTATCTTCCCCTGGCAGGTCATCGCCTTGTGTGAGCGGCCGGGCCGATTCGTGTGGGAAACTCGGAATGTCCGCCTGTTCCTCTAACTGGGCTTTACCACCCAGGCGTCCTGGACACAAACACCTCAGCGGCTCCGCGTGTCCAAGGTGGTGCTGGGCTAACGGTAAAATCAGGGAGGCACTTGCCAAACTGCCATTTCTGGTTCTGAGCAAGCGAATCCCATGTAAATATCAACGCCTCACCTTCCGCTTACATTCTACCCCGTGCCGCAGGGCCTGCTGATGGACCAAGGGGTCACAGGGATGAAGAATGAAATACTGAAGGCCATGCTCACTGTCCGCAGGGACCTGAGGAGTTCAGGTCACGTGATCTCCCATCGCCCGCCCTTCACTGGCTAAGGGACTGAGCTTGACATGAGCAGGTTTCGGCTTACACACGAGCCTTTGCTGTACCGAACCTCGTGCTGAGCACGTCCCATGCATTTTCTCGTCGACTCCTCATAAGGAGCAGATGAAGTAAGGAATAGTCTTAACCCCACTCAGCAAGGGAGGCAAACCAGGCTCAGAGAAAGAAAGCGACCCGTCTCAACTAATTCCAGGCAGCGGAGGAGGAGGAGGGACCTGGGGCAGGTGGCTCTTGAGAAGAAGCCTTGGCACAGGGTGGCACTGCCTCTTGTGGGTGCTGCCCACCTGGCCGATCCCCACTGCCTTCCGGGAGCCGGGTTCTCCACCAAAATGCACTCGCCCCACTCATCACCGCGCTCATCCCGGGACATCATCTCCTTCTAGGCTCCACTCTGTTCCTTTCTAGTCGTTTCCAAGAGAAGAGAAATGCCTTACTTATGCAGCACAGTAACAGCACAAGGGGAAACGCGAGGGGCAGCCCGTAGGCCTCATTTCCCTACCTGAGACCCCACTGTCCCTCTGTGGGTGCACTTCCCCCCTGTGGACCTTTTTTTCCCTCGTGATGCTCCTTTAAATAAGGAATTACAGGGAGTCTGGATATTCCACTGCTCGTGGGATCATTAAGTTTCAAGGCAGTCCATCAACCCTGCTGAGTATGAATAAGCTCCGGGCTCAGCAACCTTAAATGATGGAGCCGTGATCCCTGCACCCACTGACCGTGCTGGGCACTCGGACTTCTGCAAAAGGTCCCACCCCAGCTGGGTGCAGACCTCAGTGTCCCTCCCCGGGTGACCCCCTCAAACAGCTCTCAGGGAGTCCTCCACATGGACTGTCCTACATGCCAAACGCTGAATGTCAAATGAAGGCCGTGATGTTGCTGAGCACCCTTCTAGTCATTAGGAACAGGGTTCAGAGAGTGGGGATACATTCTCTTTTCAGATCGACGGTGGTGGTTGTCTTTTAAATTGTAAATTATTAGGCGACTGAAAAGTAAAATTCAAGTTGACGGTGATTAAAGGTTAAAGTGTCTGTGCTAACCCAACACGTGTAAGGAATAAAGAAGAATACATGTAATTTTAAGTTAAACTTTTAGGTTGTTTTTTTTTCCCTGCTGCTTCTTACATTTACATACAACGATGAGGAGGAGGAGGAGGAATAGGAGGAGGAGGAAGAGGGAGGGGCAGGAGGAGGGGGGGAGGAGGAGGGGGGAGGAGGAGAAGGAGGAGGGGAGGGGGAGGAGGAGGAGAAGGAGGTCCTGACTCACAGTTACGCATCACCGCCGGGACCCAGGTTAAGCTCTCACACACCTCGCGTCACCTAACAACGCAGCTCCCTGAGGAAGGGAGACGGAATGGGAGCATCTGCCCAGCTCCCCTGTGGAGATCCTGACCTGAACCCAGAACATCTGACTCCAAAGCCCATTCTGCTGACACCATGCCACTGTGCCTCCCACATCACGTATTTCTTAGAGTTATTACAACACATCTCTCCTCCAGGAAGCATTTAACTTTTTAGGCAGAAACATCCAACAATAGGCCCTTTCTACGGTTATAAGCGCCTCAGCCAAGACCAGAAAGCTACGTGATAATTCACCAGACTCTGAGGGTGACCACACGGGGCACCCCGATGGCGGTTCATGCATAATACAGTGATCGCTTCACAGGATTCAATTAATCTACAATAAAATGATGAGCCGCGGACCTGCTCCTTAAGCATTCTCATTCATCTGTGAAGATTCAGAGATACAGTGCGTAGAAAAGTGATCATGGTTGAACTCCAGACGGACTTAGAAACATCTCAATCCTATTGCTTCTGAGGGAACAGAAATCAAGGATGAAATAAGAGAAGTTCTTCTACCATAAATATCTTGCAAATTGAACATGTAAAAAAAAAGTTTCAGTCACCCCTGAATGCTGCTCACCGTATGTGAAACTCATTGACATTTCCTATGCTTTATACACCGAGGAAAGAGGGTGAACACCTATAGTTCAAATCTGCCCCAGCCCACCCCAGCCGCTACCTCCTCCCTCCACTGCTAGCCACACCCACTGAAGGCAATGAGGTGTCGAGTCCTCACCTGCTCTTAGGCTTCCCTTCGGACATAACAATGTCTAATTACACACCAATGTCCTGCTCCAAACTTCATAGAGATTTCTATAAATGTTTGAAAGGAAAGATAATCTAAAACAATACACCATTCAGTTAGATATACCATATCCTTGATATACCCACCAGTTAGATATGCCACAGCATGGTTGCTTAACCAGTAACCATGGTACTTCCATAATCAATGAACAGACACTTGAAATACTGACAGGAGTGATGCATATATAACACAGCAAATAGAATTAAATCTATCTCTATCTATCATCTGTCTATCTTAATTTTCTCATCTTAACAGGTGCCATTCTACCAAGATTTTTGAAGGTACTATGTCCCAAAAGTTTTACTAAACATATCGATTGTCTAAATTATATATATGTATGTACATATATACTAGTATATACATATATTAAACATTAAAACAAAGTTTATTAAGCTGTATCTGTGATGATCTACATCGCATTCGCTTGGGTGACAGCTAAGACTCCCTGGTAATTTTTGGCACAAAGTCTCTGACCTAGTGGTTAAAAAGCCAAGTCCTTCTTCCTTGTCTGTCATCAGCTGTTCTGTTTTGGCTTTAGTCAAAATTGTTTATTTGTGATAAACACCTGCTTGAATGTGTACAGTGAGGGTACTGAGTTGTGTTTGCCCCAAAGGAAGACTGGGATGAGCCATGGCTAAACGAGTGAGGGATCTGGCTGAGACATCTGTGTGGAAGCTGGAGTGACTGCGTCTGTGAGGCTGTGGTAAGGGGTGGCCCCGTCCAGGCCCCGTCCAAAGAGGTCACCACCCACAGTGGGTTCTTGGCTCTCAGAGGAGGTCCCCTGAGGAGTGTCCACAGAAACCCCTATTTTCTAACTCCATCTCACTGGCCTCTCTAATGAGTGACGTCGGCACTGGCTGCTGATTGGCCTCGTGCTTGGGCAGACCAGAATCGGGAAACGGAGAGGTTTGCAGACATCCAGTCACTTGTGCAAAAGTGACCTCCCTTCTTCAACGCGTTAGTGGAACCAGAAACCGGGTGATTCCAAAGCTGCCCGACGGTCATTTCCCAGCACACTGACCGCCTGCGAGAGCTTCAGAACGACAGGACTGGGTGCCCCTGTCCAATCCTTCCTCCCCTTACGCGCCGTTATGACCAAAGGCTCCCAACCTCAGCCTCCCGGGGAAGCACGGCAGGGCCTCCCTGGGGCCGCGTTTGTAGGGCCTCCTGGCTGCTGAGGTCTCCGAGGCCCCTGCAGAGCGTCCCGGCTGGTAAGATGCCCCTTAGCCTGGCATGTTGTCGACACCAACGTGTTGCTTCTGCTGGGCACCAAGCATGTGAACTTCTCAAAACTGGGGTTTTGAATGTGTACCTTGCTGTAAAGCTGTTTTGTTTCATTTTAAGATCAGACAAATGAAAGAGAAACGAGAGAGAGAGAGAGAGAGAGAGAGAGAGAGAGAGAGAGAGAGAGAGAGAGAGAATTACATGGAAACGTACAAATTAGAAAACGACTCTGCCCTGGCCCGTGAGGCTCGGTTGGTTGGGTGTCGTGCATGCATTGGAGCGTTGCTGGTTCATTCCCGCTCAGGGCACACGCCTGGTTATGGGTTCTATCCCTGGTGGAGGTGCATGCAGGAGGCAGCCAATCAATGCTTCTCTCACATTGATGTGTCTCCCTCTCCCTCTCCCCCTCTCTTTCTCTCTCTCTCCTTCCCTCCCTCTCCCTCTCCCTTCCTCTCTCTGAAATCCATGAAATCATATTTTGAAAAAAATGGCCACCATACCAAAGCGAGTTTCATATTTATCCAAAATAGGATCAGAACGGCCTGCCCAGTTCTTGTGCTGCCCCACTGGAAATGGATGCACCTGTTTGGCCATTCCACCCTGATTTAAAAGGCTCCAGGCCACTCTGCCCCAATCCTCTTGGCTGGGGACCTAGGAAGCTTTCTAGTGAACACAAAATAATTACAACTTTTGAAATTATAAATCTCACTGCATACTTATTTTATTAAAACCTTGTTGTAAGTTTTTCCCAGAAGAATGCACAGTATAAAATAAGAAGCACTCAAGGCCCTGAAATGCTAAAATAAAAATTCAAAATTGCCGACTCTAACATGATCTTCTTCAGGACCATCAAGAGCCCATTTGTCATAATGACTCTCAGGGAGGGCACTCCTTTTTCTCTCCTTTGAAAATCCTGGGGAGAACTAATGAAGAATGTTTCAATGACATTGTACCGATCTCTGTAAGCCCTTGTTTCCCCCAAATGTCACCATAGCGCAAGAAATGACAACTGCCTCTTCCATCGCCTCCAAAGATGGGTCCCAGCATGTTTGTAGATTTATAGATAACAAATGGATGTCTACCACTCTATCTCGTCCAATGCCAACTTAACACAATACGTATCCACACCTGCATCCACACCCACAAAGATGCTGGACTTCTCTGTACAAACATTTGCCAGCTGTGAATAGTTCAGTTTATACTTATTTCAATGAAGTCTAGCCACACTAACTTGTACCTTGTTTCCAATTGCTTTTCTTCTTCTAAAACATATCATAACCTGAGAAGACGAATACTGGAGTACATTTTAAGTTATTTTCATAGAAATAACCAGAAAAAAAAAAAAAGTCTATTAGTCCAGTAAAACTCTACAACCACCTGTGGAAACCAGAGTGAAATACCATGCGAGTAACTCTGTTCTACTCTGCCATTTCTCTTCTCACATCTGCACCTCCCAACTAAGTCTAAGGTTCCACCAAGTCTAGTGAGTTGTAAGCATGTCATGACTGTTATTAATTTGATAGTGATGAACATACACATCTCCATTTCTCACAGCTTGAGCGAGTTTTGCACAATTGGAAACGATAAAACTCCAGGAAGAAAAGAGACAGAGTTATGCGGTTCTATCTCCCTGGGTCCTGCGGTCCCACAAACGTGTGGGTCTGCTGGCCGCCATGCAGTGTTTCCCTACACCATGAGACGCCGCCGTTGGTCACCTGCTTTAGATCCACCCAGTGAGTGCCATCCTTTGTTCTAGAAGCGTCCTCGCACCTGTCGCTAGTGCTCTGACCTTATGGACTGTGAGTGACCACATCCGTCCGCTTAGTAACTGACAGCACCACTCCCGCGGGTGGTGCTTACAGCCTTTCACAAGGGCGGAGGGGCTGTCACAGGCAAAACTCCTCCATCCCGTCGCCAGCGGTGGTTTCAAGTAGCCTAAGGGACAGGAGAGTCTCATCACTGACCCCCTACCTAGACTTTGTGGGGTTTTAGAGTCTGAAGCAAATGCTAAAGAAATATGTGTAAATGGAGGGAAAGGAAGGTGCTTAGTAGAGAGAGGAAATGCCCGGGGTGGGAGGAGGCCTGACGTGCGCTAGGGAACGGAGTTGTGCCCCTTGTCAAATGAAAAGTATGCACTGCAGCCCCAGCCGGGTCCAAGGGGAGAGAGCATTGGCCCTAGGGACTGAAGCGTCCTGGGTTCGATTCCTGTCAAGGGCATGTACCCCGCTTACGGGCTCGATCCCCAGCCTTGGTCTGGGCATGTGCGGGATGCCAACCAATCCCTGTCTCTCTCACATCGATGTTTCCGTCTCTCTGTCTCTCCGCCACCCTGCCACTCTCTCTAAAAATTAATGGGAAACTATCCTTGGGTGAGGAGTCACAGAACAAAACAGAACAAAAGTCTGTCCACCAACACCAGGCTCCTGTCCTGGGAGCCGGGCAGATCTCTTCAGCGGGAGAGGGGCCTGACTGTGGAGCCAGGGAGGGAGGGAAGCAGGGGCGGAGGGGGAAGGGGGAACGGGGATGGAGAGTCTCAGTCCCAGGAGGAAGAGGCAGGAAGGAAGGAGAGAGGACTTGCGGGTATGGCATGTTTAGAGGTGAGTTGGGTGCAAACTGTGGGCCCACTTGCTGGCACCCAGGGAGAAGCATGACCTTGGACGTCCGAGGCTCCGGGACAGAGCGCCTTCTACCTCCACAGCAACGGAACCATGGAGACAGAAATCCGCTCATCTCCACGGACTGAACGCAGGTACTGAAAGTGCCCTTTAACAATTAATGCGGTTCCCTTCCCTGAGATGCACCGAAGAAATTCGGGGTCCACGAGCTGAGAAATGGCACAGCGGGTGTGCAGTAACCTTGCTGTCTGCAGCATCAGCCTCCTGAGTCTGACAGCTGGTTTTCCCAGTTAAGCTCAGGTGTAAACATCAGACGATGGGGCAGCAGACCGCAACCCTCATTCCAGCCAGCCTTGCCGGCAAGGGGCAGAGAACAAAATACCTCAGAAATGTCTAAATTGGCCAAATGAAACCACATATGTTACCATCTCCTTTGACAACAGAAATTTACCGCCTGACAATTTACATCTGGTTTGCACCCTGATTCTGCAAATCACAAAAATGGGTTGCTGTGGCAACGGCCACGAGCTGTTTCGCTTGCTGGAAGAAACCAGAACAACACCCTCCAAGTACCTCTAAGACACAAATACAGCACGCTTTTCCACTGTTCCTCCCCACCCGAGAGAACCAATCTCCTGACAGTAGGCATTTTTTTTTTTTAGCTTTAAAAATGGGTTCTCACTCTGTCATTTGCATTTTTATTATGTATACTACCAATTTAGGCAAATGGATAGGAAAATCCATGGAAATAGGAAAGAGATGGATACAGATTGCCTGGGTCACGTGATGCCTTAGGGCTCTTGTCTTTTGCAGCATCCTCACTCCTATCATCGACAGCTCTTTCAGCCAGTTTTACTCACCAGTGTGTGTATCCCACCGTGAGGGACACTCCCGGAGTTCACTGAGAGCTCAACTCTTTTTCAAAAACATGTTTTTATTGATTCAAAGAGGAAGGGAGAGGGAGAGAGAAATATTAATGATGAGGAAAAAATCATTGATTGGCTGCCTCCTGCACACTCCCTGCTGGGGATGGAGCCCACAACTCAAACCATGTTCCCCGACCTGGAATCAAACCGTGACCTCCTGGTTCATAGGTCAATGGAATCAAACCGTGACCTCCTGGTTCATAGGTCAATGGAAAGCTCAACCCTTAAAGCATCAGCAAGAGAGTTCACCTTCCTGGGCTGGAGACAGGAGGCGGGTGCAAACGGGGACGCGCCTTTCCTTGGAAGCACGTTCTTAATCGCAGCAACGCCCCCACGAGCTGCTCACCAGGACGCTGTGCACCGTGGAGCCAGGAACGCACGTCCACGCTGAATCAAATGGGGAGGATGTTCCTCTCCTACCGACGTACTTCCCACCCGGGACTTGAAAGAAGGGAGGCCAGTGTGTAGGACACGTAAGGCCCTGAAAACGGAGCCGTGTCAGCTCCAGTCACAGTCCTCCTTGTTCGACGGCCAGCTTGACAGCTCCTTAAACCCTCCAGGCACTGGTCTGATGGGGAGGTCACCTCTTCTTGAAAGAGCTCCATCATCGGCCCCTGACATGATAGAAGTCTGCGCTGTGGGAGCTCAGTGACGGGTAGGAAGCTCTCTGAGAGAACAGCCCACTCAGAAAACGTGCATCAGATATGTCTTCCCCACCGCCACCTGCAAACCTTCCTGGCTGCCACCGCCCCAGGCCTGAGTTAGGGGCACTGCCTAGAGGCAGGGACTCAACCGGGGACAGGACTGGTGAGGTAGGGCTGCTAAAAGACACCAGGATTTACAACGTAAGCAACAAGGTAACAGGAACTGAAGTCTGAGTGTGTGAAAACTCTACCTACCCAGGATGCAAACAGAGGGGTCCCTGACAGATTCTGCGGCTCCACCCTCGAGTCACACTGAAGAAACGGAATGACACTCAGATTTCCCCCCTTTTCCTTGGGCAGCAGTAGAGAACAATCAATTTATAAATATTTGGAGAAATTTGTGTTTTGCTCAGAAGGAAAAAATGAAAACATTCATTCAGCGGGCCCACATAGAATCATTTGCTTAATGGCAGTTCTAATATGTTATGCATTCAATCTACTTCTTACTACATTGAAATGCAAAAACAATCACTCTGGGTGTAAATCCTAGGAAACAATCAAAGTTTCTATTAAACCAGAGAAGACACAGTTAAGCTGCAGTGTGACTTGCAGATGCTCATGAATAGACAGTACTTAGAGTTTCTCTCTCTAGAAAAGGAAAAGTCTTTCTCTGTCTTGAAAGTTTCCTCCCATCCCCTCCCCTTCTTTCCCTTCCATCTTTCTCCCTCCCTCCCATTCCCCCCCCCCAATATCTTCCTTCTTTTCTTCTTGGACTCAGAATAAGGAGAGTGTCTTCTTAAAAAGTCTAACGACGTAGACACATTAAACTGTCCTATGTCACAGTGCTAGCCTCCAGCAGGTAGGAACGTCCTTTCCACATCTGTTATAGAGTTTCCTTCCACTGACCAGTCACAGGGGAGCATTGGCAGTCTCCACATTCTGGGTCCTTTCTCTCTCTCTCTCTCTCTCTCTCTCTCTCTCTCTCACACACACACACACACACACAATCATGTCACAAATGCATGGCTTGTTTCTGTAAATTGGCATGAAAGCCATTTCTGTTCATTAAAAATTCGAATAAGCATGTTCAAGAAAAGGGCAGCCAGACATGAAGCAGTGGATGAACAGGTTCTGTCCATGCCTAACAAGCATTTCGAGTCTGACTTTGAAAGAAGCTTTTAAAATCCTCCTGTGTAATTGGGGCACTACGGACGTAACAGTCTCAACTACAAGAGCCAGTAAATGTGCGTGACACTCGGACTGAATGCCAAGGCCATGGGTTTGTTATTGGTGAGCAGTAATCTCAACGGATAGTAATGACCTCCCAAAGGCTTACCTGCAACACTGTCCACTGCAATGCTCTGAGTTGTACCAAACATTTCCAATCCTGCTGATATTGTTACACAATCTAATATACAGTGTTTATAATGCAGAACCTATGACATAGATTTTAAAGGAAATTTCACTCTATTTGCTCTGCATGGGCTTTGGGTGCTTCTGCTGAAACTTGGTACCAACCACGTCTGCCCAGTCTTGGCTGACAGCAGGTGCTGTGTTGGTCTGTGTCAATTTTTTACTTCACAAAATTTATATGAATTGTTTAACAAGGGTGTTTTTATGCCCTAAATTGTTTAGAGAAACACACTGCCTTTTGTAAGCACAGATTCGTCCAATCCAGGCTTTACTAGAAACACAAACCTCACAGACAGCTGACCTAAAGACTGCTTTGCATTCCTCACTATGATGAGCATAAGTAACATCTGGCCTCCAGCCACACCCAACCAATGTTCTAGGGGCCTTTTTTCAATTACCGTCATGCTTATCATTACTCTTTTTGTTGTCATTATAGCATTTTACATTATTTTTAAAAGTCATTTGCAACTCCAGATATTAAGAACACACTCTGACCAATTTTACATGGTTTCCTATGTTCACCAAGTAGAAATACCACAAGACGTAAGAACATAATCTGTGCACCTTCCACCCTCACTACGCATAGTACTAATGAAGACACAATCTATAAAATTCAACTGGAAAAAAACTATCCTTTGCCAAAAAGCTATCTTCATAAAATGCTGTTTCATTAGCTCCTACAACAGACTGATTGAAGATGTTATTATGAGGGTATTTAGATTAGAGGGACTTTTAAGAGTTGATTTAAGCAATCTCTACCTCACTAAACCTTGTTAAACATGCTAGGATTTATAATTCGGTTTGGTAGTTTTGCAGTCTCCCAAATTACACACACACACACACACACACACACACACACACACACACACACCTCAAGTTGCCAGTTTTATATTATCCTTCACTATTCCACTCATATAAACTGTTGTCAGGACTCAGCATCCATTGGCAAATCCAAGGTCACACCTGAGTGTCCTGTACAGTAAGTATTTTATCATGATATTTAGGGAATTTAAAACATTGATTAAAAACATGTAGTTGATGTTTTGGTAACTCCCCAGGACTAATGTAGGCAGGCATTGGAGACACAGCGATGGACACAAATGAAACCGCCTTAATGGAGCTTCTGTTCTATGGGGGTGGTGAGAGAAGCAACACACAGAAAGTAGACAATCATTTCCGGTGGTCCCGACTGCTGTGTAAGGAAACCAGAACAGTACAGTGACTGAAAGTGGTACTCCAGTCAGATGACCTACAAAGCAGGTGCCAGCAAGTAGGAAAATCAAAAGCCAAATTAAAGAACAAATGTCTGAAATAATCTCAATACAACTTAATATGTTCCTTGCCATCGATGTGATGAGCCATTAACTTTAATGTCATGTCTGAATTACGTTTTTAAAACAAGTTATTTAATTGTACAAAAAGACTATTCAGCATTGTGTAAGCTTATGAAGTAAGTCATTGGCTTGGACCTGGAGGTCCTTTAAGAACAACCAGTAAAGGGGCAGTTAAGTGCCCATGTAGCTAACAAAGCTCCATGCAGCACAGCTAACAGAAAGGTCACTGATAATGGAGTCAGAGGTCTGGAATGCAGCTCACGGCCATAATTCAGGCAGCTGTTTGCGAGCGTCCCGTGGAGGTTCTGTTCTACTTAAAACATCTTTCTAATCGCCCCTGGAATGTTGGTTCAGGCTGAGTGTCAGGAGCATAAGGGGAACTCAGAGAGCATGAAGGAAAGCTACACTTTCCAAACAGCAATGGGCAAACAACCCTGTGCTCATTATCAGGAGCTAAAAACCCAGACCGGCCCAGAACCATCGCCCCCTCCGGAATGGTAACGGGAGCGTCACCCATGCTGGCACGTGGAGGGCACGCTCTAACCCAGGGCACACCCGAAATGTGTCCCTACAACGGATTCTTTCATTCTCACACCATAGGAGCTCATTTTATTTCGATTCCTTTTAAAATGTGGCTTATTTTCATGAACCTCAGTAAAAATATAAAACTGATATTCATGCTGCTGTGTAAAATAGCATGAAAGCTGCTATTTTATTGTGTGCGGAACAGAAATGGAACTACCGCAGAGACCCCGAAGGCTGCTTCTTGTCGGAGGGCGACTCTGGCATGTAAGTCTGCGTTTTCTGTAAGAATCCTGGAGCTAAAATTGTCTTGGTTTTCTGCCGACTTCAGTGGACTCCTGTCCATAGCCTTCCTCGTCTTCTTGATAACCCAGTGGCTTTCTGTTCTCCAAACGGAGCCCAGCACGAGGACAAACGTGATGGGAATCATGATGGGAATCGTTTGCTGCCACACTTCTGCCACAGCTCTCTGCTACGAAAACCATCCCTCCTGAGACTGGCAGGAGAGCACTGACTTGTGGCAGCAAACACAGGACCAACTGTTGGGGGGTTTGCAGTACAGATGCCTAAGGTGCGCCCCCCTCCCCGGGGTATAAGACCTCAGGGAGAGCCTTGCTGGCAAGAGCAGACAGCACAGCACAGCACACATGTGCCTGGGGTGAGTCTACCTGGAGTCACCTCCTTTCTCACATCACTGAGCTCAGGGTTCTTGGCTGTCTTCCCATGAAGAAGGCATGATTTAACACGGCGGGAGCTAGCCGGGTAGCTGCCCCACATGATTTCCTCTGGAACGCGAGGTAACTGAGCGAGGGGCCACGTGAGACATGCATTCCCAACCTGCTGAACTACAAGGCACCAGAGGCGTGTTTCTCCTGTCGCTCAAACAGGGCATTTGCTAGAGCAACTCTTCCCCACAGAGCTGGAAATGAAGATAAAAGGATGGAGTCGCTCACAAACCAGACCACAGCCCTCGCTCCCAATAAACAGGAACTGGTGGACAAGAATGAGCATTGACTGATTCTTCCTAGACATCAAAAGGACCCAGGGAAAGAGGAAAGCACGTTTTAGGAAGACTTCATCTTCACCTGTGTGATCTTTCAAAATACAAATTGATGCAAAAGTAAATCAATTACCCAAAACATCTACAAATAGAAATAAGGTTGGGACAAAATAGGAAACTTCAGTAGATAAGTTTAGTCAACCACATGGAGAATTTTCAAGCAGAACTAAAGGATCTGAGTGCGCACACGCACATGCACACATTTTGCCAAGATAATATTTTTCCTATAAAACAAATAAATTGTCCCCTGACATACAAATAAAAAATTATCCCCAAATTCTCTATATATCTGTACAGGTCCTAAGAATCCTTCTATAGACTTCTGATCCTAATAACATCATTGCCCCTATCTATATGCCATCGTTCATCACACATGTAAAACAGGTGAATAAACATGATTAAACCTGAAAGTGTCATGAAACCTCTGGGTAAATTCTGTCTGTAACATTCCACTACATTTGCACAGGAGACTGAGCAATCTGGACCTCATTGATTGAAGGTTACTACAAAAGATACGCAATTACTGAACCTGCAGGGACCTCTCCTTCTACAAGTGAAGCCACCAAAGGTGACAGGTCTTCTTCTAACTCCTGCCCTGCATTCTTGTGCAACCCCTCCCCGCCCCCCACCCCACTGCGGGTGTGGTTAACCACCCAGAGGGAGACCTACTGCTCACAACATGGAGCAGACGTTCCAAGATTCCGCTTCCCAGTTTAAAAAGTAAGATTACACTTAAACCCCAGATGCGCGACTGTTAAAAATAATGCATAAATGAGTGCTCCTTCCCCCCCTCCCCCACAGATGCCTATGCCTGGCTCCACAGAAAAGGTACATAACAAGGAAATGATAGTAAAGAAGCTAAAAGGACAAATCAGGCGATCAAACCCCACTGGCTCGTACACCACGCTGAATGGAGTACCGGGAGGCTGCATTGTAAGTCAGAGTTCCCAGGACGCATTGCGCTTCTCCTGGAGTGAATGCGAGCACAGAGACAGGTTCTGCCTGCCTTAGAAAGAGCGTTTGTTCTACTGATCATGTACTCATATGTCCTCACATATAATGCTATTAATGAAGTGTTCCACTGAGCAAAAGCGATAATTAAAGATAAACACAAATCAGAATTCTTTTCATAATGAGAAATGACTACCACAGCAAGCTGGTAATTTATGAGAACACAGGGACCACAGCCCAACAGGGAACCTCTGAGACTCGAATTCCATGCCCCGAGCTCTAAAAGCATTGTAAAGCGGGATCTCTGTGCTACAAATGACTCTTCTCGGATATGTCCGCGCTATGCCAGCTCCATCCACATGCCTGAGGCTTGGGGGGCACATTTGAAACGATCTTTTAAAGAAACAGCCCTGATCCTGTTTTATTGTAGCCCCATGGCTCTCCCTACGTAGCACCGGGCTCCAATCTGAAAACGACAGAAGAAAAACGAGCAAAAAGTCCAGGACTCTGTCAAAATCTGTCCCAATCCTATTTTAAGAGTCAGGGAAAAAAGAATTAAGTGACTCCTAGTTTCTCTAAAAGAAAGTCATTGTGCCCCAGCTGGTGTGGCTTAGTGGATAGAGTGTTGGCCTGCGGACTGAAGGGTCCCGGGGTTCGATTCTGATCAAGGGTACATGCCCGGGTTGCAGGCTTGATCCCCAGTAGGGGACATGCAGGAGGCAGCCAATCAACGATTCTCATCACTGATGTTTGTATCGCTCCCTCTCCCTTCCTCTTTGAAATCAATAATATAGACATATATATAAAGAAAGTCATTGCAAGAACTGCCTTTTAATCTCAGGGAGCCAGCTTAGTTTCATGAGGGTGGAAATAGCAACTCATTAAACTCTTCTCTAATGATCACTGTGTCCAAATATCAGGCCTTGAACATGACAAGGACACAAAATAGTATCAAAGCTTCTCTCTTTTTGTGTTTTTACCTATGGTATTCCTAGCATCGTGATAAAAGACTCTTCACCAATTTGAGGATCTCAAACTATCTGATCCGAGCATCTGAAAATGCCAGAATCTAAGGCAATCGTTCTCAAAGATGGTGTCCATTCAATCAGTGGGCACACATCACATGCATGTTGGTGCATCCATGCTGCATGACAACAAACAAAACTTAGCTCTAATAAACAGACTTCTTTACAATGGTGATGCTATAAGACATCGCTACAGGATGATCTAGAACATTAACAGTCCATTTGGAAACAACAGTGAAAATGTTATGCAAACCCCAGGTGCTGTGGGGACCTAAGAGCGAGAGCAACGTGACTCATCTGAATCGCAGCAAATGCAGGCCTAGAAAACAGGCTTTCCTTTCCTCCCCTTCCCCATCACAGGGCTGCCCACTAGCTCTCACAGACTGAGGCTCCTCCTCAGAGAAGGAGACAGAGCACAGCTGCCCGTCCAGGTGGGGAAACTCATTTCTGAAAAGATTTAAGACGAGCGATGCCATGTTAACCAACACTTGAGAGGAAGTAGAGCTCAGTGGTAGGCAATAGAATGAGACATATTAAATGTTTAATTTGAACAACAATTGATTTGAAAAGGGCAGTGACCAACCAGTGGTTAGGAGGCTCCACCGCCAGGGGCTGTGGGGGATTTTCATAGAGAAAGTGGAGAAGCAAAAAAAAAGGATTGTTGATGGGGTGTAGCCTAAAGCCCAGTTGGCTGTTTGGGATGAATTGTCCTCCAGTTTGGATTTTTGACACCTTGAGCCATTGCCAGGCTTAGGGTTGGGGTTGCCTCTGACTGCAGAGCCACCTCAGTGCAAGGATCTCCTTGTTTAGTTAATTTAAGTGGTTAAGTCTGGGCTTTCGAGGTATGATGAAGGGATGCGAATCCACATCTGAGGATCAGTGAGCTGGCAAGCCAACCTCTTGCGCTGCATATATAATAACAGTGTCTGCCAAAAGAGCTGGAGGGAGGGCTGCCTGGGAGAACTCATAGAGGCCTGAGCTCAGGGGCACATGGGACACGTTTGCTATTGCTGTGTGATCAGCAGCTCCTCCCACACCCATCCTCCTCCAGAGCGTTTCTTCTTTTCTGCCCCATCCCCTAGGCAGAGTGTGTAAGGATCCTTCCGCACCTTGAAAGGAGAGAGGCCTATTGATTTCAGTCAAGGCCCAGAAAAATAGGCCCAACCTTGGCAGCCTAGGGGCTGGGATGATGCTG
This sequence comes from Murina feae, assembly GCA_004026665.1. Classification (NCBI taxonomy): domain Eukaryota; kingdom Metazoa; phylum Chordata; class Mammalia; order Chiroptera; family Vespertilionidae; genus Murina; species Murina feae. The sequence goes on along the minus strand of PVJC01003990.1, from coordinate 12,715 downwards.
GGGAATTTGCATTAGAAAGAATGCCTAAGGCTTCCCAACTTTTCAACACTCCTCCAGGGAACCACTTAGCATGAGTCATTTGACCTCCCAGCGCCTCCATTACATCCTTCCTAAGAGCCAAGGGAACAGATGAATGGTTCAGAGGCTGAGGTCTAGGGAACCCCTTCAGGATCAGATGCTGTGGGCAGGGGCACTAACCAGAAAAGATTCTTCTTTCCTGTGCTTGACTAATTGCGAATCTCGATTAAGACTGCCTTTGAACAAACAGTTTCACAACGGAAATGAGGTTGAGAACCCATGGATCTCTATGCCCGTTCCAGCTAGAAATTTCTATGACACAAAAAAATACGCCGATTTTCTGTTACACCAAATTTATTCAGGTGGTTCCAACTAAAATATTATTTTAAAAATCCACAGTTTCAGTTTAGCAAAAAAGTATCATAATGGATATATTTATTGTTCGAGTGCCAGTATTAATAATTACTGACAACTCATTTTTGCTTCATTTATTCCATCAAGGGGCCTACTCTAGGCAGTTTACATCCCCAGGGGTTAGTCTGCCTTAATTTGATGACTAAAGTAACCCTCTCCTTCACTGACTACTGTGCAGATACAAACATAAAATGAAATAGGAAAACACAGTTAATTAATCTGAGAGCATTTAAAAGCCCCATAATGACTAACATTCACAGATCTTAATGTGTTAATGACATAGGACTGGAGTAGTGAGTATAAATACAAAAGCTAGAAAGGGGGCGGGGAGTCCCTTTACCCGCAGGCGTTTTAGTGACACCTTTTTAAAAACCTTTCATGTTTGCAGAGTAGTGTCATATTCAGAATGTAAAGAAACCTTAGTTATCATATAACCACATTTTAAAGTTTAATGTTCCGTTACCCCGATGCCCAGAAGTGTGAGGCGTCCTGCCCACAATGACAGAACCATCTGGTAAACCCGGTCCATGTCTCATAACAAAAAGCAAATTGTCTCCCCCTTTACCACATGTCTATTAACTGATGAATATATTAAGACAGCATTCATTAAATGATTCTATACAGTAACCATCATCCATTTCCTGAAAGTTGACATACAAATTCAAACAATTAATCCGTTTAGAAAAGCTGGAAAATAGATAGTTCCCAAGCGGGGGAAATAGCTTCTTCTAGAAATCATTTAGTGTAACTCAATACCTTTGGGATGTGGGGCCTTCAACTAGAATTGAAGACTGAGTCTTACAATGCAGGAACATGAGGCCAGAAATGGGAGAATAGAATGTAAGCTCTTTATACAAACCAACTTGGCTGGCAATTTGCTGTACAGGAAGAAAACAACTGGGTTTTAATGTAGCCATGGCAACTCCCTGTCTTCACCAGTTTTTTAACTTAAGTCAAGTATCAAATGTTTCTCCTCTTCAGACTCCGGGGTCTTTCTAATGCACATAACGAGGTCCAGGGAAGAAGTCACGCTTTGTTCTTAAGCTTTGGCATTGTAAATGGCATCTGAGACACGGCGGGTTTTACATCTTCTGGCCCACGTGTTCTTCCAGCATACTGCAGTTGGTTTTTATATGCATCCTAAAAGCACACAGAATCCTCTGGACAGACTGGGATTCCCTCCTGTGCACCTCCACAGAGCAGTGCCATACAGTTCTCTTATTGTGAGGCAACTCGACTGCGCCTCAGACTCTGCTGTTTACTCCTCCCATAACTGAGAGCTTGGTGAGCAGACAGCTCGTCATATTCTCCGCTGCCTTTCCAGGGTCTACAACAGTGCCTGCCCTTTAAAAAGTAGGGGGTCCAATCAACACTTCGTAAGCAATGAAAAACAAAGGAAGCTAAAGAAGGAAGATCTTTTTCTCAAGTAAAAAGCCTCAGTCCTAAGTTTCCACTGATCCAGAAATAATTTCTGTACTTAGATTAAAGAAATCACAAGTTACAAGTGTTCACAAGTATTAAAGATATCACAAGCCCTGGTCAGGTGACAAGGTTGGAGCATCATCCCATACACCAAAAGGTGGTGGGTTCCATTCCCAGTCAGGGCACATACCTAGGTTGCAGGTTTGATTCCCAGTCCAGCACATAGGGGAGGCAATTGATCAATGTTTCTCCCTCACCTCTCTCTCTCTCATCAATAAACATATCCTCCCATGGGGATTAAATAATATATTTTAATATATTGACATATAGTGTGTGTGTGTGTGTGTGTGTGTGTATATATCCTGTATAATAAAAGCCTAATATGCAAATCGACCAAATGGCAGAACAACCAGTGGAAGGACCAGTTGCTATGACATGCACTGACCACAAGGGGACAGATGCTCAATGAAGGAGCTGCCCCCAGCCCACAGGCCCCAGGCCAAGCAAGGCAGATGCCAGCAGGGGCCCCCCTGATCGCCCTGCTGGTCATCCCACAGATCGGCCCTGATCACCAGCCAGGCCTAGGGAACCTACCTGTGCACGAATTTCATGCACCAGGCCTCTAGTATATACATAGTATATATATTATATACATATATGTGAGAATTCTTAAAATCACTTTCTCTTAATGGCCTAAACTGGCCAGGCTGCTGGTTAGACTATAATTCTACATGTGCTATACTTATCATTTAAAACAGAGAAAACATTTCTGGTCTTTGACTCTCCCTCAGACAAAATCTACATAAGGAGTCAATAAGAAAAATCAAAGATACTGAGAAAAACACTCATAAAGCACAAAAGGACACATGCATTAGGGAAATTGCACATCTTAAAATGCTTTTTAATTAAAAAAAAAAAAAAGTCTTCTGAATCAACCCACAAAAATGGCCTCAATTAAGGGCCAATTTCTGATCTCTCTGATCTTTCAGTTTTTAAAAATCTCCTGAACTAAAGGGGTTAGAAATGAAAGCACAGTGAGGGATGCAGTGGGCCCGAGGCAGATATCTATCAAAAGGCTGGATGGACGAATAAATGGACAATAAACAAGGAGCCTAAGAAGGGCTGGCTCTGAACTTGGGTGAGTCACTCACTCCAACCCTTCAAGAGCCTCTACAGAATACACTTCATTGAGATGTCAATTTTCATTCCTGGTGGCATGTCGTTAACATCGTCTTCTGAACTTCAATAATATTCAAGTGTAACTTATTTTGCTTTAATATAGGAAGGATTCTGTTGCCTTTCAAAGTAAAAGAAGGTTAAAACACACACATACACACCTTCTAAAACAGTTTTACATAAAAAAAGAAACCACTGAAGAGAACAAGAGTTAGTGATGAGTTGGGTCCTAGCTCCTAAGAGTATGACGACATATATATGAATCCTCACCCTCAAAGCAGGGAATCAATCGTTTAAAGAAGATGTATCCACTGCTGGTAACATTTGCTTGTGTATGGTTTGTTTACCGTATTTTAAGGAAGAAAAGCAATATATATTTACCCACAAATTAGCTACATGCCATCCGCCCATTCAACCATCCATCCAAACATAATATTTATGGAAGGCCTACTATGCTCCAGAGCATTCCTGTGCCGGGCTCCTGACCATCCTCCCACGCGAGAGTTCTAGAACCTTTAAAACGCGGATTGAAATACTGACTTTTTTTGAAGTACAATTTTCCTACTCTTGCTTTAGAAGAGAAAAAAAACACACCAGCAAATGGACGGAGTATGGGAAATTCTATAAATATATCCATAATTATGTAATTCAAGTTTTCTAAGCTGGAAACCGTTTTTCAAAGAGCTCATTATTATTTTCCAATGTATTCAAAGGGAATGTGGTGGAAGTGGTGAAGTTGGAGGAGAGAAAGAATAAAAGTGAGAGGGCTGAAGGCATTAAAATTCCCCCCAGGTTAAAAAAAAAAATGGGAGTAAGCTGGTCAATTTATTTTCAATGGTATAATTATGTTTATGTTTAAACAATGTTGCCCAGATGTCTATAAACACAGATTGAAGCCTGTCCTTCTAAAATTAATGCCACCACGGTCACTGTTATTCTGCCCAAACCCCTCAGTGGCCACAGCAGAAGCCGCCCTCTCGTGGGGAGCGAGGCTGCCCCTGAAGGCCGCTCGGCTGGTGAACAGTGCCTGTGACGTGAACCAGGTCAGGTTGGCAGGTGACGCTGCGCAGCACAACTGCGATATCCCCACATTTCAACCATCGGGCAATAAGAAAAAGATTCTGTAAAAGTCTGAGGCATATCTTTTCTTCCCTCTTTTTTTTTAAAATGTGTGCTTCTTGTTAATGACTTAAGAAGAAAAAGTCTTCTTAATTGCTATTCCATATGTTGTCCTTCAGCATGAATTATAGAAAGACACATTTGTGGGTTACTGTCCAGCACACATGGGTTTAATGAGCTGTGCACTGGAGGGAGTGGGCGAGGTGCTAATCAACCAGGCAAATGCACTAACATAATCAAATCACAAGAGAGATGAACACAGTCCCTAATAATAAAAATCTCATCATCGAGTAAGGGACTAAGAATCTAATATCTGCATGTCTATTGAGGTAATAATCTAATAATCTATGTCTAATCGTGTTATGTCCAGTAAGAGAAAACAAGAAATACAAACACATGATTACCACGCAGATGAGGGTGGGCAAGAATGAGTGCAGGCACCACTTCCGGCACAGGGGCCCCGAGGACCGCGAGGCCCAGCCCTGTGACAATACACTCTCTCCTTTGGCAGATATGCCAGGCTCTCCTTTCTGATGACTCTGATGGTTGAGAACTCTAATCTGACGTCCCTGCCTCCAATTCTACATTCAAGAACAAACTGCAAATTCATCATTTGCATTTCCAAGTACTTTTTTTTTAAGGGAGCAAAAGTATTGACCAGCAGATTCGGGTACTCTGACCTTCATATATCCCCTCCCCTCCTTTCCCCCTCTCCTCCTTCCCCTCCCTCCCCAATGCATGGGCAGTGTGGTTTTGTCCCTTGTGAGTGTAGTTAGTGGGGAACACACACTAGCCACTGTTGGGAGATGAATAAAACTAACTTTCTACACTGGAAAATCTGAAGACCAGGGAAATGCCAGCCCTGCGGAGAAGGAAAATGGCTACCCTATTTTGTGGTAAAATTATTTCATCGTTTCTCCACATGCATGTGCGACGTGGATGTCTGGATCTACAGCCCTGAAGACAAAATCTGGCTCCAGTCCTACACCATCCTTTATAAACCATGTGACCTCAAGCACATGGGTCTCGGCACTCTTACCTAAAACGTAAGAACCAGAGCACCTCCCCGCTCCCATTCACAAGGTCAATATCAGTTTAAAGTAAACAATGAATAAGGGCTTTGAAACCCATAAAGCACATAAGATATTAGGCTGTACTAGCTGCAAGCTACCCATGCCAAATAGTCCATCAGCGAGAGCATTGTAATCAGCTCCAAAGACGGGAGAAATCAATGTTACGACCAAGACAGGCATGGTGCCCATGCCCTCTGCGAGCCTCCCACGCTGGCCATTTCTTCCTGCCGATCTGAGGAAGTGAAATTGGAATTTGCTCACCACAGGGAGGACACTCCTGATCTCCAAAAGCTTCCAGGATCAATCTCATTCGCATGTGCCTGTTTCTGGCATCTGGCTATGTGAATGATACACTGAGGACAGAAAAGAGTTTCTAATCGACAGATACACATTTCAGAAAACACTCAGGAGAATAATTCCGGAATAAAAAGCAGCACTGTTAACCCCCCACCCTCCACCGCACGCGCGCGCAGGCACACACACACAGTTTCATTGTTAGCATCTCTAATGCACTGTTTGACACAGACGAGGATTATGGGCAAAGCATGATTATGAACCCCTTCATTGGCAGGAGTCAGGCTTGCTAAGCGCTCAGCTAAGCCGTTGACGGGAACTCGCAGAAACATGTCCCGGCCTTTGCTCTGAGCCTTTTGTCCACGCTGGGAATAAAAAGGCCACAGGCTCCTCTTCCCATTTTCATCAGGGGCCGCCCCTGTGCTCCCACATCAGCCCCGACCGACACAGGACTATGACCATGCAGTTGCCCGCGTTCCCCCTGCAGACGGAGCACCAGTGAAGGGAAGAGCGCATGTCTAAGTCAGCTTTTTGTTTTTTTTTTAAATTGATTTCAGAGAGAGAGGAAGAAGGAGGGAGAGATAGAAACATCATGATGAAAGAGAATCATTGATCGGCTGCCTCCTGCAAGTCCCCTCCTAGGGTTCGATACCGTGACCAGTAATCGAACCATGACCTCCTGATTCATAGGTTGATGCTCAACCACTGAGCCATGCCAGCTGGGCTGTCAGCTTTTTGTCCTCCAGTTATCAACGCAATAGCTGGGACTCAGAAGGTGCTCCTTAAATGCTGACTGAGTAAGTGAAGGGATGAACTACAGCCAGGCGATGAGATTGACACTTTTTTAAAGTCTAACGTTCCTTTATATTAGCCTCAAACGTAAACTTTGGGGCTTTGTTATACAAGTCGCACATTCTGGGAAAGTAGAACATGGGTGCATTCCAAAGCAACTAAACACTGACATTGGGAAATGAAACAGATCAAATTGCCTAAGTTATGTGAGAAAGATGAATATATACCTCTCTCCCTAGTCTTCTCTCTAGAATCAATGAAAAACTTATCCTCAGGTGGGGACTAAATGAGAAAATAAATCAAAAGTTACCAAGAAGTACTAATTGGCAGTTAGTCCCAGGATGTAAAGCACAGATAAGGAACACAGTCTCTAATATTGTAATAACTATGGATGGGGCCAGGTGGGTAACTCTGTAAAGTGTATGACTGTCCACCCACTATGCTCTACAGCTGAAACCAACTCAAAGCAGTGTTGAATGTCAACTGTATTTGAAAAGTAAAATTTAAAAGAACAGATTAGGCCCTAACTGGTTTGGCTCAGTGGATGGAGCGTCGACCTGTGGACTGAAGGGTCCTGGGTTCGATTCTGGTCAAGGGCATGTACCTTGGTTGCGGGCACATCCCCAGTAGGGGGTGTGCAGGAGGCAACTGGTCAATGTTTCTCTCTATCGATGTTTCTAACTCTCTATCCCTCTTCCTTCCTCTCTGTAAAAAATCAATAAAATATATTTTTTAAAAAAATAAAAGAACAGATTAGGATGAATAGCTGAAAGTTCATTCAAGAAAATGTAGATGAGCAAACTGATGAAGGAAAAGAGAAAAGCAAAGACTTTTATTTCAAAATAACTTGGTACTTATCTGAACTTCAAGATAAAACACATCTTTTAAAATGAAGGATAAGAGGAAAATTAAGTGTGATTTTGAATTGCAAATGTTTTAAAATCTTGAAAAATAAGGGAATTATTTTTTTTTTACTACAGAAAGAAGTCTCTCTCTCTCCATAGAGACCACATCTCCAAATATATTTGTCCCTGTCCCTGAAGCCCCTGTCTTATCTGTGAGTCGGTCAAAGATGCATCAGGAACATCACTGTGGGGCAGAGATGAAAGAAAGAACGGTATTCACAGTCTGATGCCCTGGCGGACCCTGAGTGCTGGCCGCACAGCTCCCGCCCAGCTGGCCGCTCCCTGGCAGACAGGTCGTGGCAATCGTCACCTGATGGCATGCACATATGAGAGTAGTGAGCTACCTTAAAATGCAGCCCATATCAAAACGGCCACTTGGTTTTGCATTGCTTATTTTTATGTGATAAAGACATCAGTGTCCATTTAAAAGAAGAAATATCTAAGGGCCTGTGTTATTGCTGTAATAAAGTTACTTTCTTCCCTGTCAGTGACTAATGGGATCTAAGTTATTTTCAGGGGAAGATGAAACAGCCAAACATTAATCTGAATTGCACTTAAAAATGAAAATCTACAGGTATGTCCCCGGCAAGTTAGACCTCATCTCTCCCAAATACCACAGAATTCCAAGTGCCTTTATGCGAAGGAGGCTGGAGAGAGGGGTGAATGACAAGGCAAGTCCTGCCAACTTCCAGGACTTCCTGGGCACCTGAGGGCCATGGGCTGATGCATTTGCTTGTAACTAAACAGTATCATTTCTCTAGAACCTTTTAATTTTGTCTCCATAAGACGGGGGGAAAACCATCTACACTGAAAGATTTCCTTTTGTTCTCCTTCACGAATCATCAAAGAGAAGGGTAAATACAATAAACAAAATTATAATGTATAAGCAAGTAAAAATCGGAACTAACGGAAATATTGTGGAAGCAGGTCTATTATGCCTAATGCAATTTCAGCTTTCTACAGATTCCACTTCTCGGCCTGTGCAGTGTCAGGGCCAATCACGATCAAGGCTAATGTCACCGACACATATTGAATTAACTGTCAACCAGAAGAACGTCACAGATGAGGTCATCATAATTACTTAATGGATATTAATTACAGGTATTATTTTCCTTTGAACTAATTCCTTCTCTTGTCTTTTTTGTATTTTATTTTGTTACAGTTAGCATCACGCTGCTATTCCTGCACGGACTGCACTGCCACGGGATTTGCATTTTACCCTCTGAAATAAATGAATCGCTCCGTTTCCCGTGACCATCCACCCCTGCTCCCTCTTCACAACGGGCCTCAGCATCCTATCCGAGAGGCGACTGTGGCTTTCTCTCCCCCAACGTGTGACATTTCTGGACCATGCGACTGGGGCACTGGCCCCTCGTCCCAGGGAGGAAAACCCTGCAGCTCCACGGCGCTCATCGTTTGACAAATGAACCACCCTCCTCATCCGTCAGCTCCCGCGGAACCGACCAGCAGTGACTGTGGAATCCTCCAGGGCCCGCGCCATCCCCGCAGAGGAAGCTAAGATGAAGGACATGCCACTCGGGATGCACGTGCTGCTGGGCCTGGCAATCACGATGCTCGTGCACGCCGGAGAGAAGAAAGCGGATTGCCCGCCATCGTGCACGTGTGAGGTCAGGCCGTGGTTTACGCCCCGATCCACGTACATGGATGCGTGGACCGTGGACTGTAACGACGTGGGTCTCTTCCACTTCCCAGCCAGGCTGCCTGCCGACACGCAGGTCCTGCTCCTGCAGACGAACAACATCGCCAACATCGAACACTCCACAGACTTTCCAGTGAACCTCACTGGCCTGGACTTATCGCAAAACAATTTATCCTCAGTCGGCAACATCAGCATCAGGAAGATGCCCCAGCTGCTGTCCGTGTACCTGGAGGAAAACAAGCTCACGGAGCTGCCGGAGAAATGTCTGTCTGGGCTGAGCAACCTCCAGGAGCTCTATGTCAATCATAACTCGCTGTCCGCGATCTCACCGGGAGCCTTCATTGGCCTCCACAATCTTCTCCGATTGCATCTCAATTCGAACAGATTGCAGACAATCGACAGGAAGTGGTTTGACGCCCTCCCCAACCTGGAGATTCTGATGATTGGGGAGAATCCAATCATCAGAATCAAAGACATGAACTTTGAGCCGCTTATCAATCTTCGCAGCCTGGTGATAGCCGGCATCAACCTCACGGAGATGCCCGACGACGCCTTGGCTGGGCTTGAGAACTTAGAGAGCATCTCTTTCTATGACAACAGGCTGCGGAAGGTGCCCCGTGCGGCTCTGCAGAAAGTGGCAAACCTCAAGTTCTTGGATCTCAATAAAAATCCCATCCACAGGATACGCCGGGGGGACTTCAGCAACATGCTCCACCTGAAGGAGCTGGGGATGAACAACATGCCCGAGCTCATTTCCATCGACGGCCTTGCGGTGGATAACTTGCCGGATTTAAGGAAGATAGAGGCGACCAACAACCCCCGGCTGTCGTACATCCACCCCAACGCCTTCTTCAGGCTCCCCCGGCTGGAATCGCTCATGCTCAACAGCAACGCCCTCAGTGCCCTGTACCAGGGCACCGTCGAGGCCCTGCCCAGTCTCAAGGAGATCAGCATCCACAGCAACCCCATCCGGTGCGACTGCGTCATCCGCTGGATCAACATGAACAAGACTAGCATCCGGTTTATGGAGCCCGAGTCGCTCTTCTGCGTGGACCCGCCTGAATTCCAAGGCCAGAACGTCCGGCAGGTGCATTTCCGGGAGATGATGGAAATCTGCCTCCCCCTCATCGCGCCTGAGAGCTTCCCTTCCAACCTGGACTTAGAAGCCGGGAGCTGCGTTTCCTTACACTGTAGAGCCACGGCCGAGCCGCAGCCCGAGATCTCCTGGATAACACCTTCCGGTCAAAAGCTCGTGCCTAACACTCTGACGGACAGGTTCTACGTGCACTCCGAGGGCACCCTAGACATAAGTGGCATCGTCCCCGCGGACGGGGGCGTGTATACATGCATGGCAACGAATCTGGTGGGCGCCGACTTAAAGTCCGTCATGATCAAAGTGGATGGTTCGTTCCCCCAGGATAACAATGGGTCCTTGAACATTCAAATCGAAGACATCCGGGCCAATTCAGTTCTGGTGTCTTGGAAAGCGAGTTCCAAGATTCTCAGGTCCAGCGTGACATGGACAACCTTCACCAAGACAGACACGTCCCGTGCCGTCCACAGTGCTCGCCTACCGTCCAGCGTCAGGGTGTACAACCTGACTCACCTGAACCCCTCGACCGAGTATAACATTTGTATCAACAGCCCCACCATCGACCAGAAAACCAGGAAGCAGTGTGTGAATGTCACCACAAAAGGGTTGGAGCCCGATGGAGAAGCGCATGGGAGGAGTCACAGCCCGACCTTCACGGCCGGCCTCGGGGGCTTCCTGGGGATCATCGGGGTGCTGTGTCTCTTCAGCTGCCTCTCTCGAAACATGAACAGTGGAGCTGAACGTGACCATGCGAGGAACTACTTACAGAAGCCAACCTTGGCATTCAGTGAGCTTTACCCGCCTCTCATCGACCTCTGGGAGGCAGGCAATGAAAAAAGCGCAGCACTGGAAGTGAAGGCAACTGCCATAGGGGTGCCGACAAATATATCCTGAAAACCACCAACCAGACTACTTCGACGGGAAGCCGCAGGCTGTTGTCCTGCTTGGGAATGAAAAAGGCAGAGGAATAAAGCTTCCGGGGAGGAAGGTCCAGCTTCACCAAGGCTGCTCGGGCCAGTGGACTTTAAGTCCAGCCTCTTAATCCACTGGCTTCAGAGGATACCGTGGCAACCAAATAAAAAAAAGTCCATTTTCTAGAACTTTCATGTAACTTTTCTGTCTGGACTACAGTGGACAAAAAAACACACAACGTTTCTGTATTTTTTTTTAAGTATATAAGAGTAGCTGAACTGAGCAATACCTCCTACTGTGTTGTATCACACCTGTTAGCCACGAGTTTTTGCCATGACCAGATACACTTGAATTGACACGTGGTGTAATGAAATGGACCGATTCTGTAGAGTAGACACCGTGAATATGTGGGCCTCTTTTATAAGGAAAAAAAATACATTTTGGATTAAAATCACTTGCTTTTGTCTTGTTTTTGTTTCTAAATAAAGAATAATTTCTGGGAAATGTCATTCGACCAGATATCATTGAAATGACCACATGTTAGAAAAGTGTTTTTATCTATAACGAAATCTGAAGGGCTGAGAGTAAGACACGCCTATTGCGTTCTGGTGCTACATTTTTATAATGCACACAACTGGATCTGAGGAGGCACTTTATCAATATTGAAAGGCAACCATAACATTGTATGCAACCTTTTAAGTAGTGACGTAAAGAAATCTCCTATTAACTGAAAGATTTTCTTTTCTTAACAAAAAACTTCTGTAGTGGGTTTAATAAGTTCACATAATGTAAATCAATATCTGAGGAACTGAAGGTCTTATTTTAATAATTACTACTAAGTCAACTTTAAAATGCTTGCTTTGCAGAAAATGTTGCCAAATTTCAGCAGGACTTATGATCTAGGTATTATCTTCAAATTTCTCTGTGATTCTGAGTACCTAATACACTTCACTACAATAACAAGCAAATAAAATCTAATATTCTGCTGTGTTGCAAACATCGCAATGAAACATGTTCTGCATAATCCACAAAGAAGGACATTTAGACACATGCATAGCAACAAACCTTATAGGTGCTAACTTAAAGTCTGTTATGATCAAAGGAGATGTTTTTTTTCCCCAAGAATAACAATGAAATTTAGAATTTTAGAAGAGTAGGCTTTCCCAAGACTAAAATTATAGATTTTTCCTTTAAAATCTATTGAATTAGTACAAGTTTATAGGTTTAATTTTATGAAATTCTCCCCTTTATTTGCTTCAACCCAACATAAAATGACATCAGATAATCCCAGAGTTCAACAGAAATTTAAGAGGACAGTTTTGTTAATGAAACAACAAGCTTCCCAGAAAAATTTAGAGGTAAAAAAAAAAAAATAAGTACAGTTCTCTGTGATTATATTTACGCACCTGAAAAAACACAACTTTAAAAAAATTGAAAATCAGAAACAAGATGGCGGCATAGGGTAGACACCGTATATGCAGCTGTGAACAACTATTTCAGAAAAACCACGAAAAGAACACATGGACACCACTCGCACCCACAGGACGGCTGGCTGAGTGAAAATCCTACAACTAGAGAAGAGTCTGAGACTCAGAGGAGTGGCAGAAGCAAAGTACAGAGGTACGGAGGCGCGCACATGGGCTCGGGGAAGGGCTGGTACCGGAGGTCGCGGTTCTTTTCCAAAACGAAGAGAGCCACAAGCTCCCAGCGGCTCTGAACTCCAGTTCCAGGCGAGTTTCGGAGGTCCCACAGACACCCAGAGAAGGGGGACTGACTGGCACCAGGAGGAAATCCAAAACGGGTTTCTCTCAGCGTTGCTTGCAGCAATTACCGTGGG
>PVJC01003989.1:0-66593 GCA_004026665.1 Murina feae | reverse complement strand
GAAAAAAGATAAAGATAAAGTATGGTGTTACTTTATGTGGAATCTTTTATTAAAGACCAATTTCATAGAAACAGAATGAGTGATGTTTGCTAGGCGTTGGAGGAGTGGGAATTGAGGAAATATAGGTCTAAGGGTACAACTTTTAGTTATAAGAAGAATAAGTTTTGAGGATCTTAAACCAGTGACTATAATTAATATGGTATTATACACTTGAAAGTTGCTGAAAGTAGAACTTAAGCATTTTCATCATAAAAAAATAACAATGTGAGGTTATGGATGTATTAATTATCTTGATCTTGGTAATCATTCCATAATGTATATGTATATCAAAACATCACATTGTACATTTTACATATATACAATTACATTTGGCCATTATTCCTTAATAAAGTTGGAGGGATAAAAGTATGGCATGGTCAGTGGTGTTGGATATTTGAAAGAGGTCAAGTGAGAAAGGGTCTGAAGTATCTTTTAAGCTTAGCAGTTGTGGATAACTGTTAAAGCAAAGGGGTTGCAAACCAGTTTTAGAGGATGAACTTATTACTTAACCGCTAAAACTGATTTTTAACATTATTCTGGGACTCAAGACACCAGTAGATTCACAGAGACATAATGAAGAAAAACGAGTTCAAATATGTCAACCTGGTGTCCAGTCCCAGCTTTACTATTAACTAGCTATATATTCTTAGGTAGCTCATTAACATTGATGAGCCTCAGTTTTTGCAAAGTAGAAGTAATATCTTGTATATACCTCACAGCATATGAAACATTGAATGTAAAAGTACTTTATAAACTGTAAGATGTATTTACACTTCTTATTGAAGTTTTATTGACTGTTCTCTGTAATTAATAGGGCAGGTATTCATTTTATATTTAATTGAGGCTAAGAATTTTGGGGGCCTGTGGAAACCAATGACCCATACATCCAGAACTATGACATCAGCACCTTGGTGAATTTTGATAATCAAGAATAAATAGCTCTTGCAAAGAAGAGCTATATTATTATTGGTCCCATTTGGCACTTTCATTGTGATATTTTATTATTTTTTACTAGTGACCTGGTGCATGAAATTCATGCACATTAAAAGGGAATTAATTAGGGGGAATATTTTAATATTGCTTTTTGCCCTTTATAATAGAAGTGTCAGAGATGAAAGGAAATTAGTAAAATGTATATGAAAATTTTCTTCCTGTCAGAGTCTGGGGTGCCCCTGGGAACCATAGTCAAGTCCCCGCCCACCCACGTGCACCTCAAAATCACGTGAGACCCAGACCCGGCCAGCCCCACCCTCATTGGGCTAGATCCAGACCTGACCAGCCCTACCCCCATCAAGCCCCACCAGGTCGGGGGCATGGCCTCAGGTCACCTGGCCGGGTGCCGAGGGCGGGAGAGGGCATGGTCTGAGGTCCCTGGTCCGGACCAGAGGCACAGCCTGAGGTCCCCTGTCAAGCCCCACCAGGCGAGGGGCCCAGCCCCACGCAGCTCAGGTCCCTGCTGATTGTTTCTTTCTTTTTTATTTTTTTGCTGATTGTTTAAGGCTCATTATGGGAACTCAGCCTTTGCTGTGGGCTCAGCCATCTTGACTATTATGGCGTGATGGTCAATTTGCATATTCCCTCTTTATTAGATGAGATTTCTAATGTGTATCTTTCTGTTTTTGCCATTAAAAGCCAGAAAACACTTTCTACATCTTCAATTCAAAATGAAATCCCAAAGAAAAAGTCCAAGTTTGAGTCAATCACAACCAATGGAGACAGGTGAGCCAATCGGGGCTTGTGTGCATGCTTCCGTTTGAAATGCATCCACAGTTCCTGAAACAGGAATATGTTTTAGGGTGTGCTTGGAGCTAATGTATGGTTTTCAATGAACCTCTTAGGGTCACTGCACCAGCCACTTGGTATCTTATAAATAAGCAGTACTGATATTTATTTATACATCTAACCTCGTTATTAAATAATAGGCAGGAACATATAACTGGACTTAATAGCAGTTAAATTCTGCAACCCACAAAGAACTCACCACACTAATTCTAAGAAGTCACCAGCTGGATGCCTTTCCTTATGATCTGTACCTATAGCCTCCTCCAGGCAGGATAGGAGACAGTCTTGAGAGGCAGAGCAGAGACAATTTGGAGGGAAGGTAGTGTTACTCAGTCTAAGGGGTGATCCATGCTCCCTTAGCCTACAGAGAGACCATGCAATGCAAATGCTAGGTTAGGAGAGAAGGGGATGCGTTTAACTATTTTTGTTTCATTTTAAGCCTATCTAAATGGATATTTTTATTATGCCTTTCATTCCTCCTCCTCAGCGATGCTTTCTTTTACAAGCTGCACTGTCCTAATACCTAGAGTGTCCCATCTGTGTTGATGCAATGGATTGCTTCCCAACAAAGTATTAGACCCAACCATTTTGTTGTTTGTCCATGGGCCCAGCATCCTGAAGTGTTACCAGCTAATATACTGTTCCCTGAATCCTTGAAATCATTTCCATTCTCTTCCCAATCTCAGTTCTCCCTTTCAGCCAGTGGTGGATTTGGGAACAGACCAGCATATGGGATTACCAGGGCTGAATTTTGCTTATTTAATGGGGTACAAAGTATTTGTGAAGTTTACTCTTTCTTATTACCTCTGCAAGGTGTCTTTTTAACAATGAGCATCATTGATTTTAAACTTCTCAGATAGTGTTAGTGGGAGAATCTGTTGAAAACCTATGTTGAGATTGACTCGGGAGTTTGCCACTTCTTTGTTCCTTTCCTAACTAAATGGCCAGCATTCATGCCCTGGCCAGGTGGCTTGGTTGCTTGGAACATCATCCCAATGTCCCAAGATTGCCGGTTCGATCCCTGGTTGGAGCACATGCAGGAACCAACCAGTGAATGCATGAATAAGTGGAACAACAACAAAAGTCTCAGAATTCTTGACAGTGGAAGTGTCAGTGAGCAGACCAGTTGTAGTGTAGGGAAGATTGGCTTCCTTCCTATTAAATTCAGAAGGACTGACTGTTCATTCCTGGAATGGAATGCAGCAACTTCTTAGCAGCTGTACCACACCACAGTGCTTTGGGGCAGAAAACAGAGAATCAAAAGAGGAGTTCTGTGGGAAGCATTAAAGAGAAATGCATGTGCTTCTACTTCTTAATCATTGGTCCAGATTCTAGGGAAATTATCTAATCACAAAAAATGGTGACTTTCACCCATAAATAATTGGGCTCTTCAGTGAACCTGCAACAGAATAGGGTGGCTCTTGTGAAATGGCATTTATTTTAGTCCTGAATGTGAAAGGAAACGCTGCAGGAATGCTGCAGGTTGTAGCTTGGCTATCTGATGATCACCTTGTCTGCTAAAGCAGATGCTGATGAGTCTGATGTGTATGGAGCATTGTGCTTAATGCTGGGAATTCAGATAGTGGCTCTTCCCTTGAGCTTGCAGTCAGTGGCCTACAATGTGTCCTCAGGTAGAAAAAAAATTTGCCGAGCATTTATCTCAGTCTGTTGGGACCTTGCTTCCAAGTGTATCTTCAGTTTGACTCAAACTCATAAAAATTCAGAGAGGTAAAAAGAAAAAAGGTTATCCATCCAAGTTATGATTTTTTTCCTATCCATTTTTCTACTCAGCTTTTCCCCAGACCTGGCTCTGGACTCACCAGGCACTGACCACTTTGTCATCATTGCCCAACTGAAGGAAGAAGTGGCCACTCTAAAGAAGATGCTGCATCAAAAAGATCAAATGATTTTAGAGAAAGAGAAGAAGGTATGATTTAATTAGTGCCTCTCAGGCCAGAATGATGACAGGGTAAGCTATGTGGAATAGGGCACGATGCTAACTCTGTTTAACTGTTATTAGTTGGGTAGTTAACATTGATGCTTTGAGAGAGACCCAGTGGCAAGGTTGGGATATCCTGGGGAGAGGTTTGTTGTCTGCCAAGATAATTCATGGCATGGTATCACTGTAATGGATCCACCTCATTCAAATGGGTTTAGAAAGTTGATTTTCTCAGCATTTGGAGGGAGCTTCCATTTCTCAGTAACCAGATTTACAGAGAAAATGTATAAAACCACAGTGCTCCCTTTTAATTTACAACACGGCATGTAACTGAATGTTACTTTTTCTCAGTATGAGCTTCCTTGGAAGGTTGTAATGAGAAAGTGCTAAATGAGCATGGAATTGGGATAGGAGGAGGTAGTTATGTAATTGGAATTTTTAATGCTCTCAGGCTAAGAGAACCTGATGCCTCCATCTCTGTTATTGGGATGGCATGTCCGTGGGACAGTAATACTCAAAATATGTGGGCGAGGTCTCCCTTCTCCCTGGACAGTGTTCAGGTAGGCCTTCCTTTATGACTCTTGTGTCACTTTGCTTCCATTGCTGATAACCCCCTTCCTGAGTGGCCCACTTTTTAAACACACTGTGCTTGCTTTGGCAGCACATATACTAAAATGGGAATGAAACAGAAGATTCGAATGGCCCTGTGCAAGGATGACACGCAAATTCATGAAGCGTTCCATATTTTAAAAAACAAAATATTAATATCTTCAGTAAAGTCTTATTCTGTTGTCCAATGAGTCATCCTTCCTCTTCAAGGGGACTTTTTCCATCATTGTTCTAATTTGTGTAGTATTTTTTATTTTCACATTCTTTAGAGAGTATCTAATTTTTGCCTTAATATATTAATGAAAATAATAATAGCTAACTTCCGTTGGATGCTTACTATGGGCCTGACTCTATTCTAAGTACTTTATATATATTAACTAATGTATCTTCGTAACAACCCTTTAAGGTAGGAATAATTATTATCTTATTTAATGAAGACTTTTAAATTTTTCATTTACTGATTTGAGAGACAGAGAAGTATTGATTTGTTGTTCCAGTTATGCATTTTTAAATTTATTTTTATTTATGCATTTAATGGTTGATTCTTGTATGTACCCTGACAGGGGATCGAACCTGCAGCTTTGGCTAATTAGGCCGACACTAACCAACTGAGCTACCCGGCCAGGGCTATTATCATCATTTTATAGATGAAGAGTGCCTCCAATATTTTTCTCCAATTCCTTCAACTAGCTGTTTTTCTCCTGAGCCTGTATGTTATTTCATGCCTGGTTTGGAATGCTGTTACTCATTCTAGGGACTAACACAGACATTTATAATATTACAACCTTCACATGCAGTCTTTCAATCTAATTTCTACCTCATTTTACAGATGAGAAAATGGACCCAAAGAAAGTAAATGATGTGTCCAATTCACATAACTAAGTAAATGGCAGAGCAAAGGAATGAACTCAAATCCTTCCCGCTATGCCGTTCTTTCTGCTGTGCTTTCTTCTTCCAGTAAGATGGAGATTCATGGAGAGACCAATATTCTCCCACTTTACTACATGCCTGTCAGATGAAAGTAGACTCAAGTATATTTTTTTCATGGACTAGATCAGAATGGCACATAAAAGGATTTTTGCAAAATAGAGACAAAACAAACACTTGTTTCTACTGATTTGCAAAGTTAGGGTTTAAAAGGAACAAAAAACAAATAGCTTGTTCCCTAAAACTTTCAGGATCAAGGTCACACTCCTTGGTTTGGAATGCAGGCTCTTTCTTGTCCTGCCTCCCTATCTCTAGCCTCATCTCCTGTCATCCGTGCACATCAGTCAGAACAAGCTCTCAGTTATCTCACACTCTCTGCCTATGCCCTTGCTGTATCCTCTGCTTAGGTGCCCTTCTCCTTTCCTCATGTTCCAGTTGCTGCTTGCACCTCAAAACGCATCTTATACCTGATTTCTCTGATTTAAGTAGCTTTTCTCTGTGTTCCTTCAATGGCAAAGTTAACAGAACAAGGCCTGGGGTTTGAATTTTAGCTGTTACTTGCTAGCCTATATGATCTTGGCTATGTTTCTTAGCCTTTTCTAAACCTTAGTTTTCCCATCTATAAAATGGAAAGAAGAATATTACTCCCACAGGGTTATCATAGTATTGAATGAAGTAATTAATCAGTTTTATTGGAACAGGGTAAAAATTCAGTACACTGAAGGAGCTATTATTCTCAAATCATCAGTCAGCCTGGCCAGTGTGGTTTGGGGGTTGAGCCTGGATCCAAGAACCAAGAGTTCACCGGTTCCATTCCAGGTCTGGGCACATGCCCAGGTTGCGGACTTGATCCCCAGTAGGGGGGGATGCAGGAGGCAACCAGTCGATGTCTTTCCCATCGAAGTTTCTATCTATCCCTCTCCCTCCCTCTCTAAAACCAATGAGAACATATTTTAAGAAAAAGCGTCAGTCAGAGTATTATAATCACTAATTTTTTTGGAGGTATACATGAAATTTTTCAAACCTGCTAGTGGTTAAGTATCAGAAATGCTACTACAGGATTTTGTGTCATTTTCAGGAAATGTTTAGAAAAAATAGGATATGGAATTCTCTGGCTTTGATTTAGGTATGGATCTTCAGGAAAGCCCTGGACTTTATTAATTTGGGGTACTGTTTAGTTCTCTGGTAACAAAACATTTTTTATTGCACAGAAATTTATTCTGGTTACTTTGCCTTTTCCCTCAGATCACAGAGTTAAAGGCTGATTTTCAATACCAAGAATCTCAGATGAGGGCCAAAATGAACCAAATGGAGAAAACCCACAAAGAAGTCACAGAACAATTACAGGTGATGACTGCTCATTTTATATGGTAACTGGTGTGTTTAATTGATTACATTTAAGTGATCGTCTCTTAGACTTATTTTTTCTCCAAGTATTGACAAGTCTAATCCACCTTATACATGCCTTTTATTGTTTCATTCTTAGATGTGTTCTGATCTTTTTCCCTCAAAAACAGAGGAAATAATAAATACTTTCTTTGAAATTTGGTGTAAAGCAGATGTGATTCCAGATTTCTGAATTATAAATTCTGTTTATCCAGCACATTAGGGCACTCCATGGTTGGTTTGTGTTGCATAAAACATCCTTTTGTAACGGTGGACCCCAGGAGGTGGAAGTATATTGATTAACCTCCAGCAGATTCTTCTTTCCCCCAAACCTAGTTCTAGAGCTTGTTGTTTTCTCTAAAATACATTCATCTCTTTCTGACCATCTACATCTGCCTGCATCTGCATGAAAAAAAATGTATCCTATCCTGTTAAAACATCCTTCTTGCACTGTTTTATTTTTGTTTGTTTGTTTTTTTAAGGCCAAAAACAGAGAGCTTCTGAAGCAAGCAGCTGCCTTGTCAAAGAGCAAGAAGTTGGAGAAGTCAGGAGCTATCACCTCTCCATGAGAGACCACAAGGATGTTCCCCAGCAACAGCAAATGGATTCCTGGGTTAGGGTTGGTGACTTGGGAACTGCAAGTTTTCTTACGAAATCTCTCTTTTATTTCAGTTAGCCTTTGTGTGATGCAGTGGGCTGAATGGAAACACCTGGTTTTCACTGTGTTGGGACTGCATGCTTGAATGTTTGGAGTTTCAGGTTCTTTTTCTCTCACACTCCCAGTCCTCTCTCCTTTCCCCCACCGTCTCACAGTACTACTAGCTCTGTCCCTCTACTGCTTTCTCCTCCTCCTCCTTGTTTTTTTCTTTTCTGTGGTGGTACTGCTCAGTGTTATGTGAAGAATGGTTTTTATGTCCATTGTTGAATCCTGCCATACCCATGAACAAATAGTTTGGCATTAATTTCATATCACTGCCACCCCCTGAATTTTGAAAACTGCCACCTTACGACTTGGTATAATGGATGAAGCTTTCTCTCTAATAAACGTTTTGCTTCAGGGTATACTCTTGGTTTATTTCCAGGTATATTATGTATGAACTTTGTACTATGTATAGCCAGAATTTTATTTATTTAAAAAAAATTTTTTTCTTGGTAAAGGAATAATGGTAGCTTAGCTTGTTCTTGTAAAATTGATGCCTCTTTTTTTAAAAAGTCCTACTCTAGCTTTTAGTAAAAGAACTGAATCTTTTCTTTCTTGTTACCTTGGAGTCTTAAAAACTGATTGTTAAGGTGAAACAATTCAGTGCATAAGTATGGAGTTAAGTGCCTTTTGGAGGGTTTCTTGGAAGAGCATTTAGGAAGATACTTAGGGAGGTAGCAAAGATTTGAATGGTCTGTCTTTGTAAGTAAGGGCAGAAAGAAAGGTTGTCCAGGTTGTACTGGACACTTCGCTCCCCCACCCCTTTCCTGATCGTTTTTATGTGACTGTTTTAAATTCTCACACTGCCACTTTTAACAAAAAACCCAAAACCCTTACTTGATTATATCAGTTGTCATACTTGGTCATTATCAGAGAACATTTTTTTTTTTTACATGAGCAGATTCAAAATGGGATAATATTTAAACTACAGAGCTTTTTTGGGGTCAGTACAAGTTGCTCAAGTATGAACTCTGAGTCTGGTTGAAAGAAATGATATCACTGTAACTTCTCCCCTCCTCACCTTCTCTAGCCTCTATACTCACTGCTTTTAACAGAAGTGTTTTGAAAACAGGTGCTGTTCTCAGAAGCAGCTTGGTCTTAGCCAGAATTATTCATGTCCTGTTCTCTCTTCTTGACCCAATAAGCAGGCACGAGGTTTTACTTTTCTAGAAGAGGGGGAAAGTTTGCATTTCTAGTCTTACTCTCAGGTCCTTGTGAAAGAAATTAGTGACATGCAGTGTGCCATGACACAGTAAAAGCAACTATCTTGGAATTGTTAATGCAGGGGGGTACTTGAGTTAGAGGTAATCATGAGGGCAGATGACATTTGTACCTCAGGCTACCAGTATTGTAGCAGGAAGTTTAACTTACTAGGCATTTCCTAGAAGCAAACACTTATCAGTGTGATAGCATTCTCACAAGTGGATTCATGCATATAATGGGACATGTGGAAATGGGAGGCTTCCTTCTGATAAGAGAAACAATAGACCATGCTGTTTTTCTGTATCACTCTAGTAAAGGGACATAATTTTTCCTTCGAAGCAAGGGAAAAGGCAGTGCTAAATAGTTTTATAACTTTTTGAATGAGAAACTTTTAGGTAAAGACAAACTGTCAGATAATATTTTTCAAATGCATATATGTTGACTGTGGGGAAAAGATTGTAAAAAATGTTACAGTCATGGTTTTTGTTTAATTTTAAAGACTTGAGAAATTCTGTTACATGAAGTGACAGTATAAAAGCATATTTTATACTAAATCTTTTTTTAAGATCTTGGCACTTAATATAAAGCAAATTCACGCATTTTCTAACTTTCTACAAGTTCTAAAAAGGGAAGGAAGAAACCTCAGTCTTGCAATTTTGGTTTTTAAAAATCATGACACTGTTTTACCATGAAATTGAGTAGCTAACTTTTGGTAACACCTTTTGTTTATTTGTATGTTTGTGATAATGGACATTTTAAAACAGGAATGTTTTGGTTTGTACAGACTTTGACAAATGTATGTTAATAAAAATTCATATTGAGTCAGGTGTAATCATTGGTATGGTTTTTTTTCTCATTTATTTCTTGCTGGTTCACCAATAAATCCTATTATCCCTTTCAACTTAGAAAACATTTTTGAGTTTGTGGTGTGGCTCCGAGATTGAGGACCTAGGAAACAAATGGTCGCCATTTGATTCCCTTTCAATTACCAGTCAGAGCACATGTCCTGATTGTGGGCTTCATCCCCAGTAGGCAGCCCATCTCTATGATGTTCCTTTCTCATCGATGTTTCTATCCCTCTCCCACAGTCCAATGCCCGCCTGCAGCTCCCGCTCATCCTGGCCCCACTGTGCCTGCCACGGGCTCATGCCCAATCAGCCCCTCATAGGGAGAGGCTCGGGCTGCTGCAGCAGCTCTTACCAGCCATGAAACCTGCATCTGGTATCCTCCCAAGGGGAGTGGCCTGCTGGATCAGGCTGAAACCGGCTCTCCGACATCCCCTGAGGGGTCCCGGGTTGCAAGAGGGAGCAGGCCAGGCTGAGGGACCCCATCAGTGCACAATTAGCAAGAAGGGATTACAGGAGGGCTCCAGAGCATGTCCATTCCATCTCCCTCAGTCCCAATGGGCTGGAACCCAGCAGTAAGCTAACCTTCCAGTCAGAGCGTCTGCCCCCTGATGTGGTCAGTGCACATCATAGCGAGCGGTTGAGCAACCTTAGCATATCGTTAGCATATTACGCTTTGTTCAGTTCTGCCATTCAGTCTATTTGCATATTACCCTTTTATTATATAGGACTAGTGGCCCAGTGCACGAAATTCGTGCATGGGGGGGTTGTCCCTCAGCCTGGCCTGCACCTCTCCAATCTGGGACTCCTTGGGGGATGTCCGACTGCCAGTTTAGGCCCAATCCTGGCAATCGGACAACCCTCTCAACAATCCTGGACCACTGGCTCCTAAGTGCTCACTTGCCTGCCTGCCTGATCATCCCTAACCATTCTGCCTGCCAGCCTGCTCACCCCTGCCAACTGCTTGCCCCAACTGCCCCCGTCCTACTGGCCTGCTCGCCCTCAACAGCCCCCCCCCTCCCGCTGGCCTGATTGCCCCTAACCATCTCTGCCTTGGCCTCGCCAATATGGCTTTGTCCAGAAGGTCTCCTGGTTTAATTAGCATATTATCCTTTTATTAGTATAGATATCTAAACCATTGATATATACAACATCATAGAAACAAGCCAAACTCTGAAGAGTACGTGAAATATGATTGCATCACTATGAAGTCCAAGAACAGGCAAAACTAATGTGTAAGATAAAAATAAAAAAGTGATTTCTGGGGATAAGTGGAATTGATTAGAAAGGAGCATAGCTCAAAAAAACTTTCTGGCCCTAACCGGTTTGGCTCAGTGGATAGAGCGTCGGCCTGCGGACTCAAGGGTCCCAGGTTCGATTCCGGTCAAGGGCATGTACCTTGGTTGCGTGCACATCCCCAGTGGGGAGTGTGCAGGAGGCAGCTGACCGATGTTTCTCTCTCATCGATGTTTCTAACTCTCTATCCCTCTCTCTTCCTCTCTGTAAAAAAATCAATAAAATATAAAAAAAAACACACAAAAAAAACTTTCTGGCCCTAACTGGTTTGGCTCAGTGGATAAGAGTGTCAGCCTGCGGACTGAAAGGTCCCGGGTTCAATTCCGGGCAAGGGCATGTACCTTGGTTGTGGGCACATCCCCAGTAGGAGTTGTGCAGGAGGCAGCTGATCGATGTTTCTCTCTCATTGATGTTTCTAACTCTCTATCCCTCGCCTTCGCTCTCTGTAAAAAATCAACAAAAATTAAAAAAAAAAAAAACTTTCTGGGGGGATGATGAAAATTTTCTATATCTTGGTTTGGGTGGCGGTAACATGGGTATATACAAGTGTCAAAATTCTCTGAACACTTAATATCTGCATTCTATTGTGTGTCAATTATAACAACAGTTAATACAGAAAAGTACTGCTTAATCCTAAAAATTGCTATTTTGAACATTCCTATACTTGGTTTTTGAAACACGTATGCGTAAATATCTGTTGACTTTATAGTTAGGAGTAGAATTGCGGAGCCACAGAATATGTATGAATCTCTACAACATAATAGATCTATAACATTAGGCAAATACCTAGAGCCTCTAGAGAGAACCAGGTTCCTTGTCTGTAACCAAGGAGCTAATCTCATCTTGATGGGTGCCATGAAAACTGTTTTTATCAATTAACGAAAGAACATGATGCTATGAAACGTATTCTTTAAAATCACAGAGTTCAAGAAAACTTGCAAATTGAAATATCAGGCAGAATGGAACATTCTTGCCTGGAGGATCTGAGTTATTTTGACACAGAGAAGCAGCCTCAATTTCCAACCCAGGTGCAAAACTTCAGATAAGGGGTTTCCAGATCAACATTCCACATTTATCTTCACCTTGTAGTTTCCAAGGAAACAGATCTTGAGTCCTCTTATCAGCTCAGGCCTGATGAGAATATCTTTACAAAGAGCCTGGTGTGCTTTGAAGCTATATAGAAATAATTCTTTTAAATTTTACCTACACTCCATTTCTCCCCCAAATCCTAGAATAACTATCTCTTCCTGTGCTTGATAGGATGCTCCAAGATTCCTCTGGTGTACAATCTCCCTTAGAGCAGCATGAAGTTAATAAACCTAACTTGGTCAGACCACATGTGGTCTTTATCTCAGGGGATTTATCTTGGGGATTACTGATAAATGTTTGTAAAATTTGTTCACATCGCCTGAGTAAGCATTCAAGAAACTGTGATTATTTTTTATTATTCATGTATAAATTCGGTATATGTTCATTTGACATCTAGTATTTGCAAGGCAAAAATGTATTGCTATGAAAGAATACACAAGGCTCTGGCCAGGGAGTTCAGTTGCTTAGAGCATCACACTGAGAAGAAAAGGTTGCACATGGTTAGGGCACACACAAGCAACTTTCTCTCCCATTTTCTCTAAAAATCAAATCAAAAGTGGCTATCCATCTGTATCCTGTGCTATCCTTTCTTTTCTTTTTTCAAAATTTTATTTTTTAAAATATATTTTATTGATTTTTTACAGAGAGGAAGGGAGAAGGATAGAGAGCTAGAAACATCGATGAGAGGGAAACATCTATCAGCTGCCTCCTGTACACCCCCTACTGGGGATGTGCCCACATCCAAGGTACATGCCCTTGACCAGAATCGAACCTGGGACCCTTCAGTCTGCAGGCCGACGCTCTATCCACTGAGCCAAATCAGTCTCTTTAAAATCTGATTTTAAAGAGAAAGAGAGGAAGGGAGGCAGAGAGAGAAACATTAATTTTTTTGTTCCACTTCTTTATGCATTCATTTGTTGCTTTTTGTATGTGCCCTGACTCTGGGTCAAACTTACAACCTCGGTGTATGGGATGATCCTCTAACCGAGCACATAACCAAGTGGGCAATAACCACTGTTATTTTATTTTATTATTTTTTGTTAATCCTCACCTGGGGATATTTTCCCTTTGATTTGAGAGAGTAGAAGGGAGTGAGAGAGACAGAAAGAGAAAAACATTGATGTGTCTGTGAGAGAGACAGAACAATGATCGATTGCCTCCCACATGCATTCAGAGCACTCCCACCGGGGCCCAGACCGGGGATTGAGCCTGTAACCAAGGCACGTGCCCTTGACCGGAATCGAACCTGAGACCCTTTAGTTTGTAGGCCGGTGCTCTACCCACTAAGCCAAACCAGCTAGGGCCCACTTTTACTTTTAGATGGAAAAAGAAAACAATACCAGCAACCACTGTGTCTTCCATTGCTAAGAGAAAAATACCTGTATTACTTCACTTTACAGAGTAAAATGTAAATGAAAACATTCTAAAGACCTTTATAGTTTTAAAAAAGTACAATTTACTACAAGATGACATAAAACCATCGATTCTAGGAACTGGTAGGGCTTTAACCAGAGTGAGAGCCCCCAAATGTTATTTGTCTCTTTCTATAGAGAAAGAAATGCTCTTATAAATAAATGTTCCAACAAAAATACAGATGACCCTAACCCGTTTGGCTTAGTGGATAGAGCATCCGCCTGTGGACTGAAGGATTCCAGGTTTGATTCCGGTCAAGGGCATATGCCCAGGTTTCGAACTCAAGTTCCTGTAGGGAGTGTGCAGAGGCAGTCATCAATGATTCTCATCATTGATGTTTCTATCTCCCTCACTCCTTTCCTCTCTGAAATCAATAAAATTATATTTAAAAAACTAGAGATAGACTAGCTTGCAAAAGCTCTAAGGCTGAATGCATTCACCCATTTGGGGTACCCTCAAGTAAGCAGCTTCCTCTCTTTACCATTCCCCAGAGATTGCAAAGCAGGTTGGGGTGGGGTGGGGTGAACACAGGAAACGAACACTACCAGTTCCCCTTCACTTCTCCCTATCCTACCCGTCTTTTCACTTACCATAGCTCACAAAATGCCATCTTTTTTTTTTAAGTTTATTATTATTTATTAATTATTGTATTATTTTCCATACAAACAACTGTAAACCTATTTTTGCCCCACCCTGTATAGTGGTGATTCAGAGAGGAAGGGAAAGGGAGAGAGAGAGAGAAACATCAATGATGAGAGAGAATCATTGATTGGCTGCCTCTCCTATGCCCGGGACTGGGGATTGAGCCCACAACCCAGGCATATGCCCTTGATGGGAATCAAACCTGAGACCCTACAGTCCATAGGCCAATGCTCCACCAGCTAAGCCAAACCAGCTAGGGCACAAAATGCCATCTTCTATGGGAAGAGGTCATACACTGCAAATTACTTAAAGAAATGATTTAAAAATTGTGAGGGTCTAGTTCTCCAAGAAATCCTGGTTTGGGATATAGATGAAGGGGCTATTTGGAAGAGATTTAGATGAAGAATGAATTTGGGAATATGAGAATGTGTTTTAGGAAAGTAGTGAGATGACAATGGAGTTAGCTTAGTGTTTGGGTTTTGCAGTCAAATTAACCTCTGTGGTCTCAATTTTCAGTTGTAAAAGGGAAAATAATGACGCTTACTTTGTTCAGTTACTTCAACATTTATTTTTTTTCTATTTTTTAAAATTTTTTTTTATTTTTTACATACTTCAACATTTAAAAAATTAATTGTACATTATCTGTTCTGAAGGTAAAAATATAGTTAGAACCTGGTCCCTTGCTGTGAAAGAGCTTATGAACAATTGAATTGCAGTGATGATTCACACAAAGTATGTGCTTGATAAATCTTATTATTTTATAGTTTTGATTAGAAGAGGGGTGGAAGGAGAAGTGAAAGTGGGTTGTAAGCCATAAAAGTACTCCAAATACTAACAAAACCATAGAGGATGGAAGCCAATGAAGAATTTCAGGAATTTGGTTAAGGATTCGAATTTCAACGTTGTTTAATACTCCCATATTTGGGTCTGAATTCTCAGAATAGAACAGAAAAGGATGTTAGAGCTGAGCTCATCCGGTACAATTTTATGCTAATCGAAAATTCTTGCCTTCTGTCACCGTGCTTTGCTGAGAAACAACACCGCACCCCCAGCTCCTCCAATCCCAGCTCCAACCATGTGAGGTCACCGCCCGCTTGGCATTCCGGGCCGGGCGCTCAGCCTCTAGGGCACTAGTCCCAGCCGCGCAGGCGCATTGTGGGCCAGGGCGGGGCAGACGCATGCGCACTGCGCGGGGGTGGGGTAAGTGCGCACGCAGCCTCAGCCCCTTCCCCGCCCTTTCTCTTCCCGGTTTCCCAGTCAGCCTGCGGTCCGGTTTGGTGGCTGCTTCCGGTGGGACCGCCGTGCAGGGCGAGTCGGTTTCAGCTCCTCGTCATGTCCTACGGGCCCTTAGACATGTACCGGAACCCGGGGCCCTCGGGGCCCCAGCTTCGGGACTTCAGCAGCATCATCCAGACGTGCAGCGGCAATATTCAGCGGATCAGCCAAGCCAGTGAGCTGGGGGACCAGCTGGGGGGTGGGGGCCGCCCCAGGAACAGGCCTGGGTGAGGCTGCTGGGACGCGGAGCCGGGCTGCGGCTGCGGTCAAGGCCACACCTGAAACCGTGTCGGGCTTTCCACTCTGGCGATGGCGAGCTGTCATCCCCCAGTCTTGTCAGGCCCGGACTCCCCAAGGGGACCCCAGCTGGAAGGAAGCTCGAGTCTCTTGTTAAGAGTTACGCCTTCCCGGTGTTGGGGCCGAAGCAGCAGTCCTGACAGCCCCAGGGTGGGAGGGTGTGTGTGTGTCACCTGGAGAGGCGTGAGTGAGTTGACTTGGCGCAGTGGTCAGCCGAGTATTTCCTGTCATCCGCCTCCCTCCACCCCGCCCCCGCGCCCCCCAGCTCTCATTCCTCTTTGACCAGTTTGCATCGGTTGTTGTTCACTGATTTAGACTTTAAGTTTACGTTCTGCTCAGTTCCGGCTCCTTGGAAATCAGCAGCTTTCAATTCAGGGAAGTGGAGAGTGCTTGTGTTTGGGTGACTTAAAACAGTTCTTCCTTGAATGAATTTGGACATCAGATACAGTAACTTGTGTTTGACGAGTAAGATGACTTCTGTTTTAACAAAGAGAATTCACCGAAAACATTTCAGTTGACATTCTGCCTTTTGTAGCAAAAGCTTTGCATATACGTTTGTATTGCAAGCCTATGAGACATTTGTTTACAAATCTGATACACAGAGAAGCTCAGGGACTTGGCCACAGTCACATGAGTAAGACACGGTAGAGCCCGCGGTGGATTTCAGAATGTCATTGTTTGTCTTCAAACTCCGTCCTGCAAGTAGGGTCTTGAGGGAGACGATCTGTATGAGTCATATACTGGCCATTTCTTGTGCCTGGAAATCAGCTCAGAGCTTTATCAACAGGAGGTCAGCTGCAGCAGCTTTACTTGGAGAAATGGTGATCATCATCCTTGTTGTTTGTTGTGTTTTTGTGAGCTTGGCTGCACTGTACTAGGCAGAACTAGTTGGTCCTGAATTACAGTTATTTCCTGTATTAAAGAACAGTCTATCACTTTGCTTTTAAATTTAAATACACAATGTACAACTTGAGAAGGGGAAGTTTCCGATGGGAAAGGATTGAGACTTGGGTGATTTGAAAATGGGAAGAAGAGTAAGTGGCCTGTTTAATTCAGGCATTAAAAGAAATTAATGACTATTGGCTAGGAAATACAGTATTCTGTGTTGTAATTTCTTTGTGAGGGAGCTGTAATACAGGTAAGATCAGAAAATGTTGGTTCAAGGATGAAAGCTTTCTGTTGGGGCGAAATCTCATTTCTGTGAAATCATTCTACATTTGAGTATCAGGCTATGTGTTAAATACTATAGGAACTGCATGGATTCTTTCAAAAGGGTTTCTATGGAGTACATAACTGACATATAAACTCGAAAGGGATCACTATTATAGAAGAGGTATAAATAAGATTATGTAGGTATTCGGGGGACAGAGAGAGATCATCTTTAGTGGATGGTCTAGGGAGGCATTATGGCATTTGAGCTAGCTAGTTCTGGAAAGGTGATGGAAAGGATTTGAACCTTTGACAGTAGAGAGCGGAGGAGCATTCCAGGAAAGAATAAAATGAGTAAGTAGTCATGGTAGTGGAAAAGCATGAGTTGTATCTAGAAAAGTAAAGTGATTTGATTTGGCTAGAGTGATGGACTTCAGAAAGTAGTGGAAAATAGGGTTGGAAAGGTAGGTTGGGGTCCAAACATGAAGGACTTCAAGTGCTGAATTGCGGGGGGGGGGGGTTGGATTTAATTCCTTAGGAATGTGTAAACTGAATTGGAAGGGAGACACTGGGATCAGAGACACCAGTTAGGGGCTGTGACAATAAAAAGGAGGGAAAGGATAGGAGAGACTTCTTTGGTGATGGAATTGATAAGGTTTAACTGTTGATTGGGATTTAGGCTCCAGGGACATTGGAGTCAACCATTAACAATGTTACTAACTAACATTTGGGTATGTACTGTGTGCCAGGCAGTATGAAACATTCTGACAACCCTGAAATACAGCAGGTCACTGTGAGGCCACCGTGTGGGTTGTTATAGGTACAGCTAAGGTTGACTGCCCGGTACAGAGGCTTGTTATTAGTATGTGTGGGGTACAGAAGAAAAATACTTAATTCTGCCCGTTGTGGAATGATGGGTCTGAGCAGGTATTGCTGAGGCAAATGTAGGAAAAATAATAATAGCCTCTAAGTTATTTATGAAGAAGTTAAAGATCAGCATTTCTGTTCTTTAATATTGCTAATTTATTGATATAATTTTGTCTACTAAGAAATAAAAAACAGTTGAACTCTTAAAACTGATTATCATGGAACTCTGTAGGTTTTCTTTAAAAGTTATTTTCATATTTGCCCTTTGCTTTTTATTTCATTGCCACCCTCTCAAGTTTTCATGATCTCAGCATCTGTATTCCAACAGCATTCTCTCAGTGTCTCTGTAACCATTCTAGCTCATCCTGAGAATGCCATCTGCAGTATATCTAAAATCCTGTTTTCATTATACCGTTCACCTTCTCAAGCGCCTAAGTGGCTCTGAGTTTTTGCTGCATCAGATCTTAACATTCCTCCTTGCTTGTACCCTCTGTCATCTTAACCCAAATTAGCCATATTGTCTACTTCTCTACACCCTTTGCTGTAGGCAGGCTTTCCTTAACATACCTAAACACTAGCTTTTGCTCATTCTGTTCTTCTTTAATATCTTTTCCTACCTCACTAGCTATCCACATTATACACATTGGGTAGCTAGTGGTACTTAACTCCTGCCACTTGTTAACTAAGCTTTCCTTTGCTTTTGACAGTGAAATCAGAAAGCATGAGCTTTAGGATCAGCAGGTCTGTGAGTGAGTCTCTGCTCCTCTGTGTACTGTTAACCTTGAACAGGTTATTTCTCCTTTTTGTCCGTTATCCCATTTTAACAATGAATAGTACTGTTAAAGTGGGATGTTTAAAAGTGCTTAGTGTATAGTGTCTGACACATAGTAGCCATTCAGTAAATGGGACTATTATTGGTTTAGTTCCCTGCCCAACTGTAGTTTATTTGTTAGATGAGCAGGCTCAGGAGCCAGGCCACCTGTATTTGAATCCTAGATCTGCTTCTTACAAGCTATGTAATATATTACTTTACCTCTCTTTTTCTCAATTTTCTCATCTATTAAATGGAGTTAAGAATATCTACTTCATAAGGTTATGAGGATTAAATGTAATGTGTTTAAAACAGTACCTGCAACATAGTGTTTAGGAAATGTCAGCTATCTTTTATTTTTCTTTGAATTTGCAGGTGATTTGTTTTCACAGTTTCACGCTTACTTATATTCTGAATTCTTTAATTTATGCGTTTTGACCTTATCATTCCAACTAGAGAGATCACTATTAGTTTTATGGGAACACAGAGACCATACATTGTACGTTTCTCTTCAGTTAGCTCCAGTTCCTGGCACAGCAATGGATATATAGTTGGCATTTAGTATGTCCCTAATTGATTTTATCATTGCCAAGTACATTTTTCTTACTCTTGAGTTCGATAATACTAGCCATCTTTAATTGAGTTCTTTTATATGCCAGACACTGTTCTAAATTTAGCTTCATATTATCTCATTTCATTCTCACAACAGCCACATGAAAGTTCTATTGTTATTTTCATTTTTAAGGTGAGGAAACTGAGGCACAGAGGAGTGGAATTTTTTGCTCAGGATCACGAAGCTAGAAAGCGGTGGAACCAGGAATAACACACAGGCAGTCGTAATTCAGTCTTGGCTCTTAACCATTACATATTCTGTCACTGGTATGGTAAATGGAAGATTATACCTTTGATATTTAGTACTCATTTTCAGTTTAGTCTGGAGCTTTCCTATTGTAATACAGTGGTTTATTTAAAAAATATTTATAGATTTGAGAGCGAGAGAGAGCGAGATACATGAAAGGAGAGAAAGAGAGAAACACCGCTTTGCTGTTCCATTTATTTGTGCATCCATTGGTTGCTTCTTGTATGTGCCCTGACCAGGGATGGAACCTGCAGCCTTGGTGTGTCTGGCCGATGCTCTAACCCAGCGGTTCTCAACCTGTGTGTCGCGACCCCTTTGGTGGTCAAATGACCCTTTCACAGGGGTCACCTGAGACCATCCTGCTTATCACATATTTACATTACGATTCATAACAGTAGCAACATTACAGTTATGAAGTAGCAACGAAAATAATTTTATGGTTGGGTCACAACATGAGGAACTGTATTTAAAGGGCCAGAAGGTTGAGAACCACTGCAACGGTTCCAGTTGAGCCACTCCGCCGGGGCCTACAGTTAATTTTTAAACGTCAGGTCATTTTCACTGAAGCTATATAAAAACAATGTAACCCTAATTTTCAGAATAAGACACAAAATGACATCGTTTTCATAAGCACCTTATAGGCTAGCATTTTCTCATTTGTTGTAATAATGTGTTTTTGGTTAAATTTATATTTGTTTGTTTTTTTGAAGTATAAATTAGAGCATTAGAGTCTGTCCAATGAAAAGGATCTCCTCCCCCCACAAACCCCGTAATGATGTGATGATGCTTTTGATATGACTAGACTTTGATTTTATTTGGATGGAGATTCAGATTCTGCTTAAAGCTGATATCAGCTAAAAGCACATAAAGAGTGTTCAATTTAGAGTAGTTCCTAGTGTGGATGTTAGCTGTAATGTCAAATAAATTGATTTGCTCTGTAGTCTTTTAAAAGTTTTAGCTAGGACATCCTTTAAAGAATGAAAAGTCACAAAGAAAAAAAAGTCAGTGATAGGAGAAATTGAAACTTAGTTTTTTAAAAAATATTTTTTTATTTATTTCAGTAAAAGGAAGAGAGAGAGAGAAACATCAGTGATAAGAGAGTCATTGATCGGTTGCCTCCTGCATATCCCACGCTGGAGCAAGAGCCTGCAACCCTGGGATATACCCTAACCAGGAATCGAACCATGACCTCCTGTTTCATAGGTCTGTACTCAACCACTGAGCCACACCAGCTGGGTGAAACCTAGCTTTATAAATAACAAAATTGCTTACATGAAACTAGAATGCTTAGAAAATTTTCTTATTAACCAGATTGAGCAGAAAACCCTTTTTGATTCAATTCATTTTGATAAAAATCTTTTCAAAAAGTATCACTTTACTTTTTAACATTTTAAACACACTCAAGTGAAAAGAAGTATATATGTAAACATTCTATTTACTTTTGTGCTTTAGGTTTATTAAGGGACACAGTTCTTAGATGTAAAATAAATGGGTCATTGAAACACTATTTTTGAAAAAACCATGATGGCGGTGGTTATGGAGGGCAGTATGCAAAATATTCTGCTGCTTTAGGTTCCAGTAAACTACGGTCCTTATAACTTGAAATTTGGGGTATCTGATACTTGAATCTTGATAAAAACTTTTTTTTAATTTAAATTCTTTATTGTTTAAAGTATTACCTAAGTCTCCTTTTCCCCCTTGATTTCTCCCCAGCATATCCGTGTCCATTGGTTATGCTCATATGCATGCATACAAGTCCTTTGGTTGATCTCTTACCTCTCCATCCCCTACCTTCCCTCATAGGTTGGACAGTCTGTTCAATGCTTCTATGATTCTAGTTCTATTTTTGTTCATCAGTTTATGTTCATTATATTCCACAAATGAGTAAGATCATGTGATATTTATCTTGATAAAAACTTTTAGGAAGATATCCTTAAAATATATTCATAGCCCTAACTGGTTTGGCTCAGTGGATAGAGCGCCGGCCTGCAGACTCATGGGTCTCAGGTTCGATTCCAGTCAAGGACATGTACCTTGGTTGCGGGCACATCCCCAGTGGGGAGTTGTGCAGGAGGCAGCTGATGAGTGTCTCTCTCATTGATGTTTCTAACTCTCTATCCCTCTCCCTTCCTCTGTAAAAAATCAACAAAATATATATATTTAAAAAAATAACATATATTCATAGGTTGACACTCAACCACTGAGCCACGCCAGCCAGGCTAGGAGGATCTCTTAATATTTAGGAATTTAGAAGGAGTTGATAGAGACTTGGATTAATTCTGGTGCTTAGCTGGCAAATGATCCTATAATGTCTCTCTCTCCCACACTTCCCTGACTCCTCTGCCTTCCCCCAGCACACACACACATTCAGGTAAGCTCAACAAAGGAAGTAAAAAACAATCTACATGAAAAGAGTTATCAGATGAGAATGCAGAAATGAAAATTGATTTTTAATTGATTTTTTTCCATAAAAATTCCCATTGCTCTCTAGAATAATAAGTTGTTGTTTTTAAATATATATTTTATTGATTTTTTACAGAGAGAAAGGGAGAGGGATAGAGAGTTAGAAACATCGATGAGAGAGAAACATCGATCAGCTGCCTCCTGCACACCTCCTACTGGGGATGTGCCCGCAACCAAGGTACATGCCCTTGACCGGAATTGAACCTGGGACCCTTCAGTCCACAGGCCGACGCTCTATCCGCTGAGCCAAACCGGCTAGGGCTAGAATAATAAGTTTTGATAGATGATTAATAACTTGATGTTTTGACACATCTGTATAGTTTCTAAGGAGAGTGCTCTACTTTATAAAGACAGTCAATAAAATGAGATCTGTTTCCTTGAACTTTTGTAAGATCTACCTGCATGTGTCATCTAGAGGGGCGTGTGTGTGTGCCTGTGTGCTTATGCAAATACAACATGAGTAGAATGTGGTCGCTGCTCTCCAGCAGCATATATAATCAGTCCAGTCCCATTTGTACACTGGTGGAGCCTCTCTAAGCCAAATTCTGGCTTGCAGAATAATTCCTTGGTTACACAGCATCATTCTGGGACTGGAGCTTTTTTAAAATTTTTATTTTTTTAGAGCTTCTTTGTTATTACTGAATTTTAGCATGAGCCGTGGTGGGAGTACTTAGAGATCATTTAATCCTCACAGAGTTGTAAAGATTTAATGAGAAAACAAATCCACCCACACAAATAAAAAGTACAATGGCAAACAGTAAGCACTCAATATATGGTAGTTCAGCCTGAATGTCATATAGTTAGTTGGCGAAAAGAGACCCAGCACATGAAAAGATGAGTGGTGCCACATACCTAGTTAATGGTCAGGCCTGGGTTAGAGTTCAGGTCTCACTATTGCTAGCTCATGTTCATTCTTATCTTCTGCCTTAAAGAAAGTGTCATGATATAAAAGGAAGGCTAACTCAGTTAATCAGTAATTACTTATGTACCCACTGAGTGCCTGGCACTCTGCTGGACTCTGGTGAGCACACAGGAATACTCTCAAAGGTGGGAGGAAGTTGGGAAAGGAGCAAGTCAGAGAGCAAGGACATCAGCCTGTGTAGAGTAGAGAGCTATTAGGGAGTTATCAGATAGGCAAGGTGGGGCTAAGTGGAACACGGATATGGAGGCCAGCCTTGTGTCACTGCATTCTATTTCCTTTAAGAGTTAGCTTTTTGATAAATTAGTCTTGGGTTTGAGGTTTTTTTAAAATATATTTTATTGATTTTTTTACAGAGAGGAAGGGAGAGAAGGGACAGACAGAAACATCGATGAGAGAGAAACATCCATCAGCTGCCTCCTGCACACCTCTTACTGTGATGTGCCCGTAACCAAGGTACATGCCCTTGATCGGAAACGAACCTGGGACCTTTCAGTCCACAGGCTGACGCTCTATCCACTGAGCCAAACCAGTCAGGGCTTGGTTTGAGTTCTGGTTATTATGACACTCTGCTCAAACCCCAGTGGCTTCTCATTTAGATCCCAAAGTCCTTGCATTAGTTTGTAAGGCCCTATACGATCTAGCTCCCCTGCACCTCTTTGGCCACTTCTGTTCTTTCTCCAGTCACACTGGCTTCCTCTCTGTTCCTCCATCACACCAAGTGCTCTTGCCTTGGGGACTTTGTACTTGATACTCTTTCTGCTAGAAAGCTTCTCCCCCAGATACTTACATGGCTGGATCTTTTACTTCCTCTAAGATCTTTGCTCAGTGTTCACCTTGTCAGAAGTCTTCTCTGACCACCCTATATAAACTGGTACCCACTCCTCACCCCCTGCTATTCTAGCCCTGACCTGAATTTATTTTTCTTTATAGTAGTTATAACAACCTGGTATATGCTATTATTTATTCTTTTTCTTAAAATGTAAGTTTATTGAGAGCAAATGTCTTGACTGAACTCTGTGCACTATGCCTCCCCCACCCTCCACTCGTTTATGCTGTCTGAGTCAACCATAGTAGGGAAACCCTGGTTTCAGTCTTTCTCCCAAGGGACTGGGACCTGCCCAGTTCAGTCAGAACTATGCAAATAATATTCTCATTTGCATCTATACCAACCAGTCATAACTGCATGATTTAGGCTAATCAGAACTGTACAATTTGGAAACTTCATTTATATGAAATAGGCCAAAATGAGAGGTCCCTGGGTCTGGCTGAAAGTTACAATCTTTTAATCATTTGGTCACTGTGGTGACCAGTCCCACCCAATCTAAGGTTATCTAGAGACCCCACCCAAGTCACCTCATTAGCATAAACTTGGTGTGCTCAGAAGGGACTCTTTATTTTATTTTTTTAAAATTTTTGTTTAATATATTTTACTGATTTTTTACAGAGAGGAAGGGAGAGGTGTAGAGAGTTAGAAACATCGATCAGCTGCCTCCTGCACACCCCCCACCGGGGACGTGCCCGCAACCAAGGTACATGCCCTTGACCGGAATCGAACCTGGGACCCTTCAGTCCGCAGGCCGACGCTCTATCCACTGAGCCAAACTAGTCAAGGCAGAAGGGACTCTTTATTAATAACCAAAGACACTCCTATCACTCTGAAAATCCCAAGGGTTTTAGGAGCTTTGTATCAAGAACCAGAAACAAAGATCAGATATACTTTTTATTATACCACTAGAGGCCCAGTGCATGAAATTCATGCACTGGAGGGAGGACCCTCAGCCCAGCCTGCATACTCTTGCAATCTGGGACCCCTTGGGGGATATCTTACTGTCAGTTTAGACCCGATCCTGCACATCCCTCTCACAATCCAGGACAGCTGGCTCGCCTGCTTGCCTGATCGCCCCTAACCACTCTGCCTGCCTTCCTGATCGCTCCTAACTACTTGCCTGTCTGCTTGATCACTCCTAACTTCTTGCCTGCCTGCCTGATCACCCCTAACTGCCTCTGCCTCAGTCCCCACCACCGCAGCTTCATCTGGAAAGATGTCTGGAATGACGTCCAGAAGGTCATTCAGCTGTCCAGTCTAATTAGCATTATTATTATATTTATTATTATAGATACCAGAATATAGCCCAATAACACATAGTAAATGCTCAGGAAATTTGAATGTTTGCTCTCGTTCATAAATTATTTGTATGACGAGCCAGCTGACACCTTTACTGATATCCTGATTCTTATTTGACGTAGATAAGAAAGAAATTGATATGAAAAATGATTTATAGCTTATACAATGCTGTAATTGATTTTATTTATTTATTTAATTGATTTCAAAGAGATGAAGGGAGAGGGAGTGAGAGATAGAAACATCCATGAGAGAGAAACACTGATCAGCTGCTCCTGCACACGCCCTTCTGGGGATTAAGCTAGCCACATGCTCAGGGCATATGCTCTGACTGGGAGTCAAATGGGCAATCTCCTGGTGAATGCTCAACCAACTGAGCCACACCAGCTGGTCGTAAATGCTATCTTAGCAGAATGCAGTGATTATAGTGATTACATCTTCTTAGGATCAAGTGAATCCTATATTTCCATTATAAAGTTAGTTATATTTTTGCCAGAAAAACATGGTCTCAAAGTAAGATAAAATCATAACTAAAAGTGCTATAAACCTGCCCTAGCCAGTTTTCCTGTGGTCAGAGCATCAGCCCATTGACGGAAAGGTTGTGGGTTGGATTCCCAGCCTGACTCAGGGCTACATGTGGGAGGCAACCAATGGATGTGTCTCTTTCACATCGATATTTCTCTCTCTCTCCCTCTCTTCCATCCCTTCCACTCTCTCTAAAATCAATGGAAAAATATCCTCAAGTGAGGATTTTTAAAAAGTGGGGGGGAAAAGTGCTATAAACCTGTATGTTATTGACTGTGGAAATTTTGGATTCAAACATCCATGATGTAGTGATTGTTTGGGCCAAGGAGAAGTAATCTGTGCTTGTTGCTAAGGACTAGGTTGTTCACTTGCCACTTAGGAGTAGAGTCACCCAATAATCAATTAGAAGATTTTGCTTAGTCATTGTTTCTTATCAGAGTTAGAGACTCCACAAAAGAAAGTCCAGCTTGAGAAAAAGTCTTGTAGAACAGTTTATTTGAGCCAAACTGATAACAATTGCCAGGAAGCAAAATCTCAATGAACTGAGAAAATGCTCCAGATAATGGCAGTTTTATAGCTCATTATTATTTTTAAGAGTGCCCCTAGAGGCTCTAGATATTTAATTTTCATGTTCTGGGTAAACCATATTTCTATATATTTAAACTGAGTATTTCGGCAGAGGTCCCTAATTAATAACAGGTGTCTCAGGGGCTTACAGCTTATTTTATACGTTAGAATTAAAGGAGACTAGGGTGAGGGCCATTATGTGAAATCCCATTGTTGGTAGATTAAAGATGTGAGAGAAAGCAAAGCAGGGAAATCTCCGAAACTGGATAAAAAGTAAAATAAAGAGACACATACTTATTTTACATTGGTAGGTACAGGAGAGTTATCAGTTACAACACAATGATGGTGTGTAGACAATAAGAAAACTATGAGTGGTTCTGTGGCCTCATGTTCTGGTGCTCTGGTGTGATGGCTGTGTCCTGAAGGATCTGGAAAAAATAACTTGGACATTCCAGAGGTATGTTATTTTAGATGCAAAAAGACAATAGATAGGAGACTTCCCATCAAGATGACAGTGTAGGTAAATGTGGTCCTCTCATCGTCCCACAACCACATCAAAAGTACAACTAAACTACACAATAACCACTATTCAGAACACCCGAAATCCAGCTGAATGGAAGTCCTACAACTAGGGATTTAAAAGAAGCCACAATGAGACCAGTAGGAGGGGCAGAGACGCAGAATGGGTTGGTCCCACACATATGGTGGGTAATAATCAGGAGGGATATTTTGGCTGCAGAGGCCCTCTGAGGAGTGAGGGGTCCCAGCCATACACCAGCCCCTGATCCCAGGGTTCCAGTGCCAGGAAGAGAAATCCCCATAACTTCTGGCTGTAAAAATCAGCCAGGATTGTGGCTGAATGATACAGAAGGCTGCTGGAGCCCAAGGCAGTTCCTCTTAAAGGGCCCACACATGGACTTACTCTGTACTCCCTGTGTGCTCCAGCTCCAAAGGCAAGCAGCTTGAAAGGCAGCTGAGACATGAGGGGAGGAACTGAATTGTTTATTATCAGGTTAAAAGCTGGGGTAGGGTAGCTTTCTGTCACACAAAAGTGCTGGCAGAGGCCCTTCTGAGAACCCCGTACCCCCTAGAGCTGGCAGGCAGGCAGGCACCATATCTAAGTCTGCATCCACCAGGCTCCCACTCTTTGCCCCACCCTGGTGATTCCAGAGACCTGCCCAACCCAACCTGTGGGACCCACCCAAGGTGTTTCAAATAGCTTTTTTTTTTAAATAGGAATGGCTTGTCTTGGCTCATGCTGTAGAC
Source organism: Murina feae (assembly GCA_004026665.1). Taxonomy (NCBI): domain Eukaryota; kingdom Metazoa; phylum Chordata; class Mammalia; order Chiroptera; family Vespertilionidae; genus Murina; species Murina feae. The sequence continues at coordinate 39,600 of PVJC01003989.1, read as the reverse complement.
TTTCCTAAAAACCTCTCAAAAGAGCAGCACATGGTCTTGTTGTGCCCCATACCTCATGAAAAGTGGCCCCACACTGAGCACTAGCAGCAGCCAGCGATGATTCATAGCTTGACCTCACCTGGGCACCTCTAAGTCCAGAATAGGTAGCAGGCATCTGCAGATCACTTTGTGGCTCATGCTGGGTCACCTTAGGCAGAAAGTAGGTGGTACTGACCTGGGCCTGTTCCTTCAGGAGGTCCACACACCCAGTGAATAGCTTCAGAGCACTTGAAGCACCACCCAACCACCTCCACAAGTGACACACTCAAGGGGTGTACTCTGGGCACCAAAGCCCCGCTGAAATAAGTCCTGTTCCATGCGGTGGGTCCCTGCACAGCTGATCCTGCACCGAGGAAATTCTGGTTATTAGTCCTTTCAGCCTACTGGCCTGGGGTAAACCCCTCCCATCATTGTGCCAATAGCAATCAAGGCTCAACTATAATAGGAGAATGTACACAGCCTACATTCTCCTGGTGTGCCCAGCTTGGGTGATCAGGGAGGCTGTGGCACTGGATCCTACAGAACACGTGCTGCATTAGGCCACTCTATCAAGCCCCAGAGATGTAGCAGCTCTACTTAATACATGGAAGCAAACACAGGGAGGCTGCCAAAATGAAGAGACAAAGAAATATGTCCCAAATGAAAGAACAGAACAAAACTCCAGAGGAAAAAAAATGGAGACAGGCAAGCTACTAGATTCAGAGTTCAAAACACTGGTTAAAAGGCTGCTCAATGAACTTGGAACTTGCACAGCATAAAAAAAGACATGGAAGCAGGACACAAAAGAAGTTGAGGGCTCTATTCCTGTTGCAGAAATCAATGAGGATGGGTGGGGGTGTTCAGATTCCCAGACAATCTGCTGTTAAGAGTGTTCCTTCTTGCCCTACCTGGTTTGGCTCAATGGATAGAGCGTTGGCCTTCAGACTGAAGGGTCCCAGGTTCTATTCTGGCCAAGGGCACATGCCTGGGTTTCGGGCTCGATCTCCAGTAGGGGGCATGCAGGAGGCAGCCAATCAGTAATTCTCTCTCATCATTGATGTTTCTATCTCTCCCTCTCCCTTCTTCTCTAAAATCAACTATATGTATGTGTGTGTGTGTGTGTGTGTGTGTGTATATATATATATATATATATATATATATATATATATATATAGTGTTTCTTCTTACTGCTAGATAATCACTTCCTTTGGATCACTGCTGGTTCAGGGCTAGGGGCTTAACATGATCATTCTTTAGTCTTAGAAAAATATCTAGGAAAAGGTAGAATTATCTAACAAAACTATGTATTTGACTATAGTTAGCATAGTTGAAAGAACACAGGTATATACCTGAGGTTGACTTTTTTGCCCTTCTACTTATTGTGTACTCTTATATAAATTACTTTTTAAAATATATTTCCTCCCCTGATAAATGAAGATATATCTGCTTCAGATTTTTGCTTTGAAAATTAATAAGATAATGTATACAGAGCTCCTAATATAGTGCTAGTACACAGAGCTGCTCAGTTAGTGGTAACTTTTTATTAATAATAAATATACACTGCCCAGCCAGTGTGCTGCAATGGTTGAGCATATTTCCTGTCAGGACACATGTGTGGGTTGCAGGCTCAATCCCCAGTAGGGGGCCTGCAGGAGGCGGCCGATTGATGATTTTCTCTCATCACTGATGTTTCTCTCTCCCTTCCTCTCTCTGAAATGAATTTTTAAAATATTTTTTAAGAATATACATTATCTTTTCAAAAGTGTTTGCTATAAAAATTATTGTGTACTAGTGGATTGTTGTTTTTATTGTGAATTGCTATTTGGTATTAAGGCCCTTCTAAAGGTGATTACAAGCACTGGCCGGTTTGGCTCAGTGGATAGAGCATCAGCCGGCAGAGTGAAAGGTCCCAGGTTCGATTCAGGTCAAGGGCACATGCCCAGGTTGCGGGCTTGATCCCCAGTAGGGGATGTATAGGAGGCAGCTGATCAATGATTCTCTCTCATCATTGATGTTTCAATCTCTCTCTCCCTCTCTCTTCCCCTCTGAACTCAATAAAAAAAGTATTTAGAAAAATAAATAAAAGAAAGATTATTACATTTTTATCCAGTGCCATGGGAAATCTGCAAGAATTCGGAAGTTCTTTGGTAGTGATGAACAAAACCACCACCCTCCACTTAGAAATGTAGTCACTCTATAGGACAAAGGTGAACCCTAAAATTCGTTTTTAAAAAAAATACATTTTGATTTCAGAGAGGAAGGGAAAGGGAGAAAGGGAGAGAAACATCAATGAAAGAGAATCATTGATCGGCTGCCTCATGCACACCCCTTACTGGGGATTAAGCCGCAGCCCAGCATATGCCCTGACCAATTGAACCGTGACTTCCTGGTTTATAGGTCAATGCTCAACCACCGAGCCATGCTGGCTGGGCAGGAATTTAGTTTTTATTTATTTATTTATTTAATATATTTTATTGATTTTTTACGGAGAGGAAGGGAGAGGGATAGAGAGTTAGAAACATCGATCAGCTGCCTCCTGCACACTCCCTACTGGGGATGTGCCCTCAACCAAGGTACATGCCCTTGACTGGAATCGAACCTGGGACCTTTCAGTCCAAAGGCCAATGCTCTATCCACTGAGCCAAACCAGTTAGGGCAGGAATTTAGTTTTAAAGGGAATGTATATGTATATGCCAACGTTTTGATCATAGCAAGCTTTCTATTAGTTGCATGTACTTGTTCAGGATATAGAAAGAAACTGGTGATCTTAGATGTAGGGTGCTCATGATGAATCTATTTTTCTTTTAACAAGTCTTTCTCCCCCGTCTCTGCAGCTGTTCAGATAAAGAATTTGATGAGCCAACTAGAAACTAAGCAGGACTCCACCAAGCTACAGGAAAATCTGTGAGTAGCTTCCTAACAGCACTGGGTTTTGTGAGGGCCCCTCAAGGACACACTTAAAGTCATTGCTACATGGCAGCTTAGGTGTCAGGCCTATGAAGTCAGAATGAGAGGCAGTGGGACATGAGGTAATAGCTGATCTAGAAGAGGAGCAACAAAATAAATCAATGGATTGTGATCTTCCTGCCTCTTAAAGTCCGTGATCTTTAGTTCTTTCTTCCCTTGGGCAGTTTAGGGGAATAAAGAAGGGAGCCCTACCTCTCTTAAACTATATGTTGCCTAAATGAGCCCCCCTGTTGGCAGAGGCCTGATGATCTGCAGAGTTCATCTCATATAGTTAGATTTCCCAACTATATACATTATTAGAAAAATGTATTCAGAATGATTCCAGGGGAGTCTGAGAGAATAGTAGACTGGTAGTAGGCACATATGATTCTGTTTTTAAAATTATTTTTATTGATTTTAGAGAGGAAGGGGGAGAGAGAGAGGGAAAGAGAGAGAGGAGAAAGAGAGAGAGAGAGAGAGAGAGAGAAAGAGAGAAACATCAATGAGGAGAGAGAATCATTGATCAGCTATCCCCTACTGGAGATTGAGCCCACAAACTGAGCACGTGCCCTTGACTGGAATCGAACCTGGGACCCTTCAGTCCGAGGCTCTATCCACTGAGCCAAACCAGCTAGGGCTGATTCTTTTGATCATACCCTTCTTGAGTACATTTCTGCTTTTATGAGTTCTGTTCTTCATCTTTAAAAGATATCGAATAATGTTCTTTATTTCCTGTCTTAGACTTTGTGAAATAAGAGAATAACTTACTACATTGAGCATTTTCCAGGAGATGTGAAATAGCTCTGGATATGTTAGTCCTGTCTGGGATGTTCAGGCTCCTGATAGACACCCTCTTGTTTTTGATTCTCTTGTTTTTTATCTTAGAGGTCCCTTTGCAGTGAAAAAACATTAATAATTAATAGTGTGATTTCTCTGTCCTCCCTTAAAACCTTTGTAGAAATGGCCAGATAGAGGAAATCATGACTGAGAGGAGCTCTTTTTGTATTTCCATTACTTTTCTTTTTTCTTAAAATATATTTTTATTGATTTCAGAGAGGAAGGGAGAGGGAGAGAGAGATAGAAACATCAGTGCTGAGAGAGAATCATTGATCGGCTGCCTCGTGCACATCCCCTCCTGGGGAGCTAGCCTGCAACCCAGGTATGTGCCATGACTTTCCGTTCATAAGTCGATGCTCAACCACTGATCCACACCAGCTGGGCTATTTCCACTACTTTTCACTTCCGCCTAATATATATTATATATCCTTGCCTCTTTAATGTCCTTCCCTCTCTACTCCTTATGTATGTTTTCACACGATAGGGCTTTTTGTTTTAGAGGGAAGAAGCAGAAAGTCAAGCATAAAGGACTGGTAGGAAGTCAAAGCTAAAGCTGAAGGAGCACCAACTTATAGCAAGAACTTGGGAGTAGATCTTTAGAGCTTGCTTCCTAGGGTAGGAGCTGTGCTTTTAATGCACATTTCATCCAACTGCCCGGATTCTGTCTCTAGGCAGTGGATTGTGACAGTAGCCGTGCGAACTCCTGGACAACTCACTGTGAGAGTTTTGTGAGAGAGTCCAGTGTGTTAAAACTATTAGATTTAGCTGTGGGGCAGTGGCTCTTCTTACATTTTTATCACAACTGCTGATATGCTTTTCTTTGCTCCTCAAAGAGTTAAAATACCTGATCATCAGATTTCACTGAGACACGTTCTTTCTACTCGGTAGTGGGAGGAAGCCTTGACATGGGTTTGACTGGGTAGTAGTTCTGGAATTTTGTTGTGAACGCAGGCATCTAGGGACCTATTCCTCATGTACCTTTTCATTCCCTGCATTGTGAGACACTTGGAGAATAAGCTGATACTAACTTGCAAGAAGTGAGGAGATTCTGAAACCTGTCTTTTCTCTCTTAGGCAGCAGTTGCAACACTCAACAAATCAGCTTGCCAAGGAAACAAATGAATTACTGAAGGAACTAGGGTCCTTGCCCCTTCCCTTATCTGCTTCAGAACAGGTATTTTCTGTTTTTTTGTTTTGTTTTGTTTTTTAATTAAAAAAAAGGACTTTGTTTTAATGGAAGTACAGTGTGTGAAACAAAAATAACTTGACTTTTTGTGCTAGATAGACCTTCTCTAAACTTCAACCTCATTATCAGTAAAATGGGAGTATGTGGCCATTATGACAAGAAAAAGAATGTGTGCACCAGATCTTGCAAAGTGCCTGGCATTTAGTAGGTACTCAATATGTGGTGGCTGCTGTTATCTAATCTAATAAAAGAGTAATATGCAAATTGACCACCACTGTTACACACAAGCCACGCCCACCATCCAAGCCACGCCCACCAGCCGATCAGAGCAGCAGTATGCAAATCAACCCAGCCAAGATGACAGCCAGCAGCCACGGAGCTAGAGCAAACAGGAGGCTTCTGTTGCACCAGCAATGGAGGAAACTGCCTGCCTAGACCGGCTGGGCCTCTGCTCAAGGCAACAGTGTTTCAATTATAGAAGTCACGGAGCTGAAGCAAACAGGAGGCTTCATTGGCTGCCTAGGCCTCCACTCAAGGCAACAAAGTTTCAATTATGGAAGATAAATAAACCCCAGAAACCTGATTCCAGCCAGCCTCTCTGGGACATTGGGTCAATGGGAGCTGTGAGCAGCCTGAAAATGGCCCTCAGCCCCTCACCCAGGCTGGCCAGCCATGCCACCAGGTGGACATCCCCTGAGGGGTTCCAGACTTCGAGAGGGCACAGGCCGGGCTGAGACACGCCCCCCCCCCCCCCCCCCCGAGTGCACCAATTTTTGTGCGCTGGGCCCCTAGTTACTAACAATAACATATTAATATACTAATAAAATAGGATTAACTGGACTTTTAGCAAGAGCTTGCTAAAAGCATTTGCATCTTTTTGGGTTTGAGCTAGCAGCTTTACGTTTTCAGGCTTCATCCTAATTTGTTTTGTATCTAGTATCTATATATTCCAATCACATGTCTTTTACATTTTGCCTTCACTTTCACATCCCATCACAAATCTTTCATAGGTCTCAGGTTGAGGAAATGCTCAGGAAAAAAAGACTTCTCTTTTCAAATAATTTTATTCAGTGGCCATTTAAATCCTTAAAAACACACACTTTTTATAGGGATTCATTGTTTCGTTGATCTGCCCTGCCTTTTGTTCACACTTTCCTGAAGTCAGATGTGCTCCTTCCATTGTGACTGGACTCTTACCTATCATTCATGATCTACCTCAAATTCTCTCTCTTCCAGGGGAAAAAACCTTCACCTATCTAAACCTGTTGTGAGTCCATTTTGTTTTTTAACGTTTTTTTAAAAATTATCTTTATCAATTTTTTACATTTTAAGCACTTTTAAATTATATGTAGAGAGAGAGGAAGGGAGAGGAAGAGTGAGCTAGAAACATCAATGATGAGAGAATCATTGATCTGTTGCCTGCTGCATGCCTCCCACTGGGAATCGAGGCCACAATCCGACATGTGCCCTTGACTGGAATCGAACTCAGGACCCTTCAGTCCACAGGCCAACGCTCTTTCCACTGAGCCAAACCAGCTAGGGCTGCTTTTAACTTTTATACAATTCATGGGGGCACTTAACTTATATTACTTTAAAAATTTTTTTAGATAAAGGGGAAGAGAGAGAGAGAGAGAGAGAGAGAGACATCAATTTGTTATTCTACTTATTTATACATTCATTGGTTGTTTCTGTATGTGCCCTGATCAGGGATTGAACCCTCAACCTTGGTATATCAGGACGATGCTCTAATCAACTGAGCTACCCAGTCAGGGCCTGTTATTGAACATTTTAAGTGATGATGTATTATCTATGATGGCCCTAAAGATGAAGCCTGCAGGGGTTCTCAGTTGTGGCTGTTGGAACATAAAATAATATTAGTGTGTTGTTACCATCATTTTGACATAGAGTAGAAATAAGAGTGTGGTTACATGAAACTTGTTTCATATATATGTATGTATATGATACTGGATCAAGATGTCACAGTGTTACTGTGTGTCTCCATCAAAAAAGTTTGAAGATCACTAGTTTATACCTGGAAAGCTATTTAATGAAGTGTATGTTCAGTCTTTGGAGTTGTGGTGCTCCTTGCACAAAAGAGAGGATGCTTTCTCATCCTGCTACAGAGTAGTTAGGATAGAAAATACTCTTCATGTACTCATTCTTTGGTTATCCGTATGTATGCTGTTTCAGTTGTTACTCATGCTGATATTTCAATATGGACAAAGTTCCATCCACTACCTCTAAATTGTTTCAAAATTACCCCTCTTTTCCTCCCAGCTGTGCACTTAGAGAATACACTCTTGTAGATAATCTTAGTAGTAAAAAAAGGAGTCTAAGGGTCTGATGCAAACAGAGCATTGAAAGTACTTAAGAATTAAATAGTAGCCTAAGCAAAATATAATTAGAAAGTCAACTCTGCTAACAAACAAAAAAGGATCTAATGTATTCCAAAATCAGATAGAAGTTATTTTTGGATTATGCATGTTATTGTTCCCTTCCATTATCTTGGATCATAAAACACAAAATAGATCTACCCACATACTGTTTCTAATGAAATAAAATTCCTTGATTTCCTTCCCCCTATTGTGCTGAATACTCTTTTCCTTTCAGGTCTTTGTTCATCTAATTAATCTTAGCCACATTACCCCTCTTGTGGTACTGTCCTATGCCTCAAGCCATATACTCTACTTTTCAGTATTTTTTCTTATTTATGTACAATCATCAGTGATTATTTAGTTGCTAAATCCAATGGCCTTTTTGGTTCTTACTCACTTTTATTCTCTGATTCATTGAGCCTCTTGCCCAGCCTGTTTCCACTGTAACCTTCTTCCTTTCATTCTGTCCCTCAAATCTGGTGAGCCTTTTCGGGCTAATTTTCTCTAACCCCAGCTTGCATCTCGGCCTGCTCCTCTGAGTCTGTTGCTTCCTAAAGTGGGCGTACTCTGCCATCCATTGATCCTGTAAGTTTCTCACTCTGCTTTCTCCCTCAGGAGTCCTATCAACTTTTATAAGCTCCCTATAATCTTTATGAACGTGACCCCCAGATCTTTTTCCAGCCCTAGCCTCTAGGCCTCTATTGCCAGTTCCTGTTCTGAACTCTCCTCTTCATCTGAAGTGTAGTGTGTTGTGTTATATTGAATTCCTCCCATTCCTCCTAAACACCTTAACTAAGCTGATTTACAATACATATTATCATAGAAAATTTATTATTTCCACTCAACCATATTTGTCCTGAGGAAAAAAGTATTAGGAAAAAAACAACTGTACTCTGGAGCCAAATTTCCTGGATTTAAATTCTACCTGTGCCACTTACTGTGTGTGACCCTGGCAAATTATTAACCGATCTCTGTGCCTCGGTAAAAGGGGTTAATAGTAAAATAGGGACTATAATAGTACTTAAGGTAGGATCTGTACGGATTAAATGAATTACTATATAAAGTGCTTATACCAGTACATGCACATAGTAGGCACTCTAAATATTAGCTATCATAAAGGGGCTCTCTTTAGCTTTATTTAGAATATTTAAAAAGTGGGAACAATTCAGAAGGAATGTTTACATAACATTACTAGATCAGTTTAATGGAATATATGTAACAAAGACCATAATTGTGAAGCGTATGATAACTTGGAAAGTGTGTATGCTCTACTTAAAAGAGTGTTTTTGGATAGATTGGGGCATGGTGTTTTCCCCCCTTATTGTTACAATGTTTATGAAAAAATAAAATTCCCAGAAAAAGGGAAAAAAGTTTCTCATCTAAGTTTGCTTTCAATATTACCATCACTGTCTTCAGTGTGAAATTTGAGTCATTCTTGACTTTACCCCCTTCTCCCACAGCCACTCACTAAGCCATTATATTTCTTAAATTTATTTTTGTGTGTTCCCATTATTGACAGAGACCATATCCTCCTAGCCTTAAATCTACAATAGATAGACTATTGCAGTAATCTTTTTGACTTGTTTCTTTTTTTCTGTTCTATCTTGTACAATATCACAGACTAATTTTGTAAGTTACCATTTTGTACCCATCATGTTTCCTGCTCAGAAATCTTTGTTCTTGAAAGATTAAGTCCCAAAATTATTAGCTTGGCACTTAAAACCTGCTGTGGTCAGCCCCTTTCCTGCCTTTCCAATGTCATCGTTAAGCTATTGTTGTGAAAAAAGTCATATAGGCCCTCTGCAGATTCCTACTACTGTGCCTTTGCTCACACTGTCCTCCTGCCTGGCTTTGCCTAGCCCCTTCTCTCATGCCTTCCTCTTTCTTCAGTGACCCCTCCTCTTTTTTAAATATATTTTATTGATTTTTTTTACATAGAGAAAGGGAGAGAGATAGAGAGTTAGAAACATCCATCAGCTGCCTCCTGCACACCTCCTACTGGGGATGTGCCTGCAACCAACCTACACGCCCTTGACCGGAATCGAACCTGGGACCTTTCAGTCTGCAGGCCAACACTCTATCCACTGAGCCAAACCGGTTAGGGCATGACCCCTCCTCTTGAGGACTTTTTGACTCCTTGAGTTCTTACTGATTATACCTGCCTCTAAACTCCTATAGTACTGATTGGCTATAGCAGTTATTTATAATGATTTGTTACTTGTATATGTATATCCTTTATCTATAATACATGGTATGTTGTTTGAGGTCAGGGGTGAGTTTTTACTTCTATGTTCTCAGCGCACAGCAAGTGCTCTCATTATGTGTTTTTTGAGACATAGAATCAGTACACTTAGTTAAGGTAGCCTGTAACTGTGCAAACTAGTTTTCAGGTTCTCAAAAATTTAAAACCTCACCATAGTAAAGGAAAATGACCCTATGGTTTTCAGGGAGCCGTGAGCTCAGCGTCGATGAACACAGTTTTAACACTTTCATCAAAACCAATCCCTGGGTCCGTTCTGAGTTCAAAGGCATTATTTGGCTTTTGATTCTTCAGGGACCCAAAATTCTGAAATGCAGTTCCTTCTGAGATCGCCTTACAAGTTAATGACAGCCCGGTCTCAGGGTTGTCCGAATGAGTATTTTCGTTCTGATGTCGCCTATGTTATTAACAAGGAATCTGAGTGAGCAATGAGCAAATTTATTAATTTAAGGAGGATCCTATTTCATAGTAATTTTCCCAGCAGGAAATCTTTAGGAGGAATAATATACTGCTTTGAATGGGTATGAAACAAATGGCTTGAAATTTTAAGTTTTTGTGTAATTTCCTTAGCGCCAGCAGAGACTTCAAAAGGAACGCCTTATGAATGACTTCTCTGCAGCCTTAAACAATTTCCAGGCCGTGCAGAGAAAGGTGTCCGAAAAGGAAAAGGAGAGCATTGCCAGAGCAAGAGCTGGATCTCGACTTTCTGTAAGTTGCTTCCCCAAAGAAGACCTTTTGCAAATTTCAGGATGTTTTTTCCTAAGTTTTCCCCCTGACGTTAGCCTTTGCTTACTATTTCCCCAAATAATAAATATAGACATTAACTGCTGCAAAATGCCAGATTGGTAAAACCTGTGTAAAAAAATAATGTGTGCATATGGTCAAAGACTAGAAAGGAATGTTAACAAAGGTTTTAAAAATCCTGTACATAACAGGATTATGTACAATTTTCTTTTTTTATTGTTGTATTGGTCTTCTGTTAAAAACAAAGAAGAAAGAATGAATCTGTTTCTTGGAATGTAGTATGCTAGGTTATTTGGGCTAGCTTTCTCTTGGAAAAGAATTAACAAATACCAGATTTTATCAACCCAACTTCTCAAAGTACCTAAAAGCCATGGGAACATTTAAGGTCAAAATCTAAGAGAAAGTGAGAACCTGTAGAAGTAAGCAGAGCGCTGAAACTGCTTTTGCACTGAGTGCATTTACTGAGGACAGACTTGAACTTCAGTGTGTTTTTTTTGTTAATCCTCACCTGAGGATATTTTTCCGTTGACTATTTTAGAGAGAGTGGAAGGGATGGGGAGAGACAGAGAGGAACATCAATTGGTTGCCTCCTGCACACACCCTGACCAGGACAAGAGATCCAGCTTGCAACCCAGGTACATGGCCTTGACTGGAATCGAACCTGACACCTTTCAGTCTATGGGCCGACACACTAACCACTGAGAAAACTGGCCAGGGCTCATTATTTTTATGCCTCTCTCCTGCCCATGTTCTCTCATCTTGTTTAGTATGCTTTCAGTTCTGAGCACAAACTGGAATGCAAATTTTTCTTTCTCACCCATTTCCTAGTCAAGACAGATTGCCAGAGCCCTGTGCCATCTTGTAGATCCTGTTGGAGCCAAGGGCTGTTGCTTCTTTACACTCTAGCTCAGTGGTTCTTACTTAACCTTCTGGCCCTTTAAATACAGTTCCTCATGTTGTGACCCAACCATAAAATTATTTTCGTTGCTACTTCGTAACTGTAATGTTGCTACTGTTATGAATCGTATTGTAAATATCTGATATGCAGGATGGTTTAGGCAACCCCTGTGGAAGGGTCGTTTGACCGCCAAGGGGGTCGCGACCCACAGGTTGAGAACCGCTGTCCTAGCTAAAGACGCTATTGTTTTGTGTGTCTGTGACATGTTTCTGGGTAACAGCAGCAATAATGCCCTCTGCTTTCTAGGCGGAAGAGAGGCAAAGAGAGGAGCAGCTCGTCTCATTTGACAGGTAAAGGAATTATTCAGACGACCTGCTGGCTACTTGAGATGGGATTCTATTCTTTATACTTTTAACTTTAAAAATCAGTAAGAAAAACAAGGAAAAATAAAGAGAAACCTGAGATGGTTAATTTATAATCCACCAAATAAAACAGTGTCAAAACCAAGATCTTTGAATTATGTAAGGAGTAATATCAAGGGGAATAAAAAAATGTCAGGAACCCTCCCTAATGTCTATATTTTGAGGAGAGAACCTGGCTCATTAGGAATAAGTATGAAGCCACATATCTATAGATTAAGAGGTCTAAATCATTTCATCTTTAATTGAGATTTATCCTTTTGTCTCTTAATTCTTCAAAGTTATTAGATCTCTGTTTACTCATCTCTAAAATAGAGGCAACTCAATTTCTAGGACTATTAACAGAGAAAACAAACAGATTGTATCTGAAAGATGTCTCTCTGCTTGCTCAAACTGAATCAATTACAGTTAGTCCTCCAATAACATTGCTTTGTTCAACTTCGTTTTTTTTTCCTTTTTTCTTTTAATTTAAATTCTTTATTGTTTAAAGTATTACATAAGTCCTTTTTCCCCCAGTGACCACTCCTCAGCCGCCTCCACCCCAACTTTATTTTCTTCTAACCTTGGCGAGATGTCATAGGAACTTAATTCTTATTTATATCCATTAGCCTATGGCAAAACTGGTTTCATTATATGTCATTTAAAGTCACAGAGCTTATCAACATTGAGGGTTTACTGTAATTCCATAGAAATGTATTTGTACTCTTAGTTCAGAACTTAAAATGTTTTGTCAGGGATAGATATCGATCTCCCTTCCCTGCCCTTGAGTGTGGGGTGCTGTATTATTCAGCTTTTTATCTGCAGCACACGTAAGGACAATGTATGATTTGTGCATACTGGTGGAAACAAATGCTTAATACTGGATTTTCAAAGTGTTTCATGTCTAATATGTATTACATGCCATTCTTCTAAATATGGTACCGGAGAAAAGAGTTACCACATTTAGTAAGGGAGGCTGGGGGAAGGGCAGGGGGAAAAGGAGATATATGTACTAATCTTTGTAAAACTTTATGTAATAAAAAAAAAAGAATTACCACATTTCACTAATTTATTACTTTAGTTTTATGTTAAGAGGTATTTAACTCAAAGCATAATCTTTTTAAAATATATATATATATATTTATTGATTTCAGAGAGGAAGGGGGAGGGAGAGAGATAGAAACATCAATGATGAGAGAGAATCATTGATTGCCTGCCTCCTGCACGCCCCCTACTGGGGATCGAGCCCACAACCCCGGGTATGTGCCCTTGACCAGAAGTGAACCTGGGACCCTTCTGTCCTCAAGCTGATGCTCTATCCACCAAGCCAAACCAGCTAGGGCTCAAAGCATAATCTTAAGATTTCTGAGAACCAGGAGATGTTTTTCTGTTGGACTGCGAGGTCAGTTAGCCTTCCCTTCTCTACCCGTTTAGAACCCAAGATACCAACACAGCTTGCCCTGTGAGAGTATCCTGGAGGGGAATGGGCTAGTATTCTTTGTTGACTTCAGATCGCTGCCTCCTTTCTTTTGTCTAACAAGATTGCAAAGTGTACCCCGAAATGGAAACAGCAAGGAGTCCCATCCCTCATAATTCTGCTTCATCTCAGTCTTGCCCATGAAAGCTAGGACTTTGTTTTCTTGGTGTTAGAAGCTCTTTGCCTCTGAATATGAAAATTGTGGCCCTCGGGGACTTTGTATTGATTGATACCAGAGGAGTTGGAGCCTGTAGTGTCCTTGGATAGGCTCTGCTGGTGGTAGAGATGCTGTAGCTGTCTCAGGCACATCTTTGAGAGGAGGAATCAACTAGAGTGCTTGTCTCCCTGCAGCCATGAGGAGTGGAACCAGATGCAAAGCCAGGAGGATGAGGTGGCCATCACCGAGCAGGATCTGGAACTCATTAAGGAGAGGGAAACGGCGATCCGGCAGCTGGAGGTGAGAGCCAGTTCATGGTTTTTGTTTGACTTATGTATCTGTGCTGTATCATCTACTTGCTCTTCCCTGACCTTCATCTGTGGCAGTAGTTCTGAACCCTGACAGCACATTAGAACCACTTGGACTTATTTTTAAAAAATCCCCAGCTCTCCTCCCTCACACACTATTTATTAGTTTGGACTCTGTGAACTCCTATGTTTTGTAAGTTAAAAATGGGCAGATATCCATAAGAGGCCCTGGGATGGGTTTTTTTTTTAATTTTTAATTGATTTTAGAGACAATGATTTGTTCCACTTATTTGTGCATTCATTAGTTGATTCTTGTATATACCCTGGCTGAGGATTGAATCTGCAACATTGGCGTATCGTACAACACTCCAACCGAGCTAACCAGCCAGGACATCAGAGATATATATATTTTTAATTTCCCAGATGATAATATGCATTCAGGGTTGAGACACACTGCCCTGGATCCCGTCAGTGTCTGGTCTTAGATGAGATACTTCGTCCTCAAGTTGGATTATTTAATTTCCTTCGAAGATATTGTATCTTTCTTTTTCTCCCCCACTGCTATTGGTTTCTAACATTAGAAGTACTGTTATAACAGGGAGAGAGACATATTGAGCAAAGTAACTTAGTGAATGTAATGGGTACTTCACATTCAACAGAATTAAGTCCAAATTTCTTAGGCAGGCTCGATATTCATGTCCAGTCATTTCCTATATCTAATATACAATCCCTGTCCTAATAGGAAATAGCATACTCTTATGTGTCTCCTGTCTTCTTATACTACACTCCGGCCACCAAATGTGTAGGTTTCCCCCCACATCAGGCAATTCTGCCACACCAGCTGGATGTCCTGCAATCTAACTCAATTCTGACACTATCTACTGGAGATAGCATCAGATCACACAGGTTGGGTTCAATCCCATGCTTCAGATCCCATTGTCAAGTCCAGGTTGTTATCTGTGCTTCTGATTGACAGGCTCTAAATTGGAGGTTCCCATCACCTCCTCCTTGGTTTTGATTAATTTGCTAGAGTGGCTCACAGAACTCAGGGAAACAAGTTTCTTATTAGATTACTGGTTTATTTATTATAGAAGATTACAACTCAGGAATAGCCAAATAGAGATACATAAGGCCAGCAAGGTATGTGGGAAAGGGTGTGGAGCTCCCATGCTTTCTCCAGGTGTGCATTCTCCCAGGAACACCATGCATTCAACCAACCCAGAGCTCTCAGAACCTGTTGTTTAGGATTTTTGTGGAGGCTTCATGTCATGAGCTTGATTGATTAAATGATTGGCTTTTGGGGACTGATTCAGCCTCCAGTACCTCTCCCCGCCCCAGAGTGCAGCTGAATGTTCCAAACCTCTGATCACAAAGTTGGTTCCCCAGGCAAGCATCCCCCATCCTTAGGGATTATCCAGAAGTCAAGTCTTTAACATAAACTTTGGTGTGATTGAAGAAGGCTTGTTCTGAATAACAGGACACCTTTATCTTTTATCACTTAGGAAATTCCAAGGTTTTAGGAGTTCTGTGATGGGACTGGGACAAAGACCAAATATATCTTTATTATAAATAACAATATTGCATCTGTGTTACAGCCAAATTGGGCTATTTGCTCTTTAACTCAGACCTTTCCATTTATATGGCCTCTTTCTTTTGCTTTAAGGTACAACTCAAGTCCTACCTCTCCTGCAGAGTCTTTCTCCTCTACACAATGTTACTATCTATTAGTCATTTTCCCTATAAAAGCCCTTCTTTTTTATCTTGTGTGCTGATCCCCACAATTCCCACTTCGCTATTAAGTTCTTTTGTATCCACAGCAACTAGTAGTCTGTCCCAACAAAAGCAAACTCTTAGCAAGTAATTGAGGGTGATAGGAAGAACTACTCTTGTCAAGTTATGATTAGGAAGTCATTGCTTTCAAGGTATCAGTTTTTATTGTAGCATTCTGAGAGGCAATGTATTGCAATAAAAAGAGCATGGGCTTTAGAGATGTAATCCTAGCTGCAACACTGAGTTTTCTCACTGAGGAGCTGTGTGACTAGACAAACTACATAATCTCTCTGAGCCTCATTATCCTCAAAGATACTTCATAGAGTTACTGAATGATTAATTTAAACTCTTTAAAAATGTTTTTTATTGATTTTAGAGAGGAAGAGAGAGATAGAAACACCAATGAGAGAGAAACATCATCTTTTGGCTGTCTCCTGCATGCCCCCTACTGGGGATGGAGCCTGCAACCCAGGCGTGTGTCCTGACTTGGAATCAAACCATGATTTCTTGGTGCTTGGGTCAATGATCAACCATTGAACCACACCAGCCAGGCCTGAATGTTTAATTTAAATATAAAGGAGGCATGGTAACATAATGAAAACATCATGAACTTTTAATTCTCAGTTTGGCCACTTGTTGTGAGATCTTGACACAAATCATTAAACCTCTCTGAGCCCCAATTTTCTCTTCTATAGAATGTGGATAAACATGTCTCATTGGGTGTCATGAGGACCAAGAAAGTAATAATTCATAATAGCTAACACTATGAAGTGCTTATTGCACAGTTTGAAGAACTTTATATACGATTTATAAGCCTTAAAAACACATGTGTCGCCCTAGCCAGTTTGGCTCAGTGGATAGAGCGTTGGCCTGTGGACTGAAGAGTCCCTGGTTCGATTCCAGTCAAGGGCACCTGCCTAGTTTATGGGCTCAGTCCCCAATAGGGGGTTGTGCAGGAGGCAGCCAGTCAGTGATTCTCTCTCATCATTGATGTTTCTATCTCTCTCCTTCTCCCTTCCTCTCTGAAATCAATAAAAATATATTTTTTAAAAAACAACAAAACACACGTGTTATGTTAATAGCTTCAGTTATGTTACTAACTTCAGGTAAGTAGAGGAAATGAATCTCTAACATGTTGCTTAATGTTAGTTAATTGTTTTTGTGTTCCTTAGGCCGACATTTTGGATGTCAATCAGATATTTAAAGATTTGGCTATGATGATCCATGACCAGGGTGATCTGATTGGTATGTATTATTAATACCTTCTGGGGCCCTATACCACCTGCCTATTCTCTCTTATAGATAACGTAGAAGTAGCCATCTGGAAATTAGTGCTAAATTCCAATAGATATACACAAATGTGAGCAGTCTTTTGTCAAAGCTGGTCCATGGCTATTAACAGGTTAACTATTCTGTCTCTTTTTCGTACTCCATGGCTGCTATAATTTTAATTTAGAATAACTTAGAAATTTTTTTCTTGTCATAGGTGTACATAATTTTTTCTCAACCATTTGTGGGTGAGTTGTATACTTTATAATCCTTTCCTGTAAATACTTCAGTGTTTATTTCCGAAGAATAGGGCTATTCTCTTAAGAAGTTAGTAACTTTTAAAAAAAAATACTGATTTTAGAGAGAGGAAAAGGGAGGAGGAGGAAGAAGAGGAGACACACACGGACCATTTGCCTCCCACATGCACCCCAATCTGCAACCTGGGCATATGTCTTGACCAGAATCAAGCCGGTGACCTTTTGGTGGTGCATGGGATGATGGTCAACCAACTGAGCCACACTGGCCAGGGCCGGAATTAGTAACTTTTGTTTTTATGGCTGGATAGTTAGAATGGTGGTGGTGAAACCAGGATCCCCATAACATCAGAAGTTTGTTCAATTTGCTGTCTTGGAACATCTGAGTGTGATAAAATTTCCACTGCCCTTCTTTTTTGCAGATAGCATAGAAGCCAATGTGGAAAGTTCAGAGGTGCATGTGGAAAGAGCCACTGATCAGTTACAGCGAGCTGCTTACTATCAGGTAAAAGGAGGGACCAGAGAAAGTCACTCTGTGCTACAAGCTTTACGG
The DNA here is from genome assembly GCA_004026665.1 of Murina feae. NCBI lineage: Eukaryota > Metazoa > Chordata > Mammalia > Chiroptera > Vespertilionidae > Murina > Murina feae. The sequence goes on along the minus strand of PVJC01003989.1, from coordinate 22,151 downwards.
GCCTTTAGAGTACACCAGCGATTTCCAACCTTTTTCATCCCGTGGCACACATAAACTAATCTCTAAAATCCTGTGGCTGACCACAAAATATAAAATAGGTATAATTTAGGTTTGGTGTGTTATTTTTTACAAAAACATAGGTATAATTTTGATTCATTCATACCAGACTGCTATTGTTGTGTTGGCTGTTGTAATTTTTTAATTTGACAATTCTAAGGGAAAAGAGGTCAAGTATTGCATGTTCTAAAAATTCTTGCAGCTCACCAGTTGAAAATTGCTGGAATACACTGACACATTGAGAACAGCTGCAGCCTTTTTCTTAGGCTTAAGTTGCAGTGCCAGTTCCTTTTTTTAGAATTTTCCTTTGCAAAGACATCTACAAAAAGGCATTAAACCTTGACTAAACTTATATAAAAGCTTCTTAGCTACTAACCTAACTCCATATGCTAACATGACACCTAAATTTGGTTTAAGGCTAATTTTATATCCTAAACAGTTGAAATACAGGGTTTCAGTTAGGGTAACAATTGGTACAAAGAAGAACTTTGCAGATACTTTCTGTTGACTTTTCCACAGAGAATGGACATAAAATCAACTCTGACTTCGTTTATGTATGAATATATAGGGATTTATCATTTTGGGGTTATTTACCTATGAATAAATAGTATTTAATTGTTCTACTTTCTGGAAAGTGATATTCTCCTACAGATTAGTTGAAACTGGTTTTATTACGTATCTGCGTCTTTATCTGTGTACAAATATTATGAATGAGGTCCTTCTCATTTCTCAGTGGGTGTTGCATGACTTTTTAGAAACAAATAGCATTTTAGTAATTTTCTATGTTCCTAGGATAGCTGTACTTTACCTGGGAATGTTCTTAAAGAAATTTGTTTAATCATAGTGTTTCCTTTTAAAAACTGAGCGATGACTTTAGTATCTAACAGCAAATGAATAATTAAGTAAATTATATCCACTCAGTGTTATATTATGTGGAAATTAAAGGAGATGTTTATGAAGAGTTTATAATAAAATTTTTATGCTAAACGTGAGAAAAACATCGAACATTGTACAGTATGATAACAATTTGCATAGGTACGTGAGGAACTCTAATCAAAATGTCAACAGTCTTATCTGTGGGTGATTATTTTTTCTTTCTGATTGTCTGTACTTTCTGCATTGGACATAAAGTTCTATAATAGGTATAAAACCTTTATTAATATATACGTGCACCAATAACTTACTTTATTGCACATAATGCCTAGCAGTACTGGTATAAACAGTTATTTTGCTAAATTGTATTTGGGAACCTGGAATTAAAACTTGCACTAATTCCTAGCTCTGGTAACTGTTAAGATTTTGGGCAGGTCTCTGCATATTCATTCATGGATGGAGTTGATTTTGAATTATCGGGAGGCAGATTTATGATGCACTCTTAGAATAAAAAATTTCACTTGTTTCATGAGTGTCTTCATAACACATTTCTCTTCTCAGAGAAAATCTCGCAAGAAGATCTGTATCCTGGTGCTTGTCCTGACAGTGATCGCTGCTGTCTTCGGACTTATTATGTGGATAGTTTATGGAAAGTGATTGCCTCAGAGCTTTCTCCCACGGAACTGTTTTCAAGGGCAAATGCTTGTGGAGTCTGCCAGAACAAACTGATCACAGAAGAGAGCATACATCAATCAGAACGTCCTGTAATAATTTAGTTAGAACTAACTGCTAACCAGTCCTTGGAATCAGTGACCTATGGAGACAGTATTTATCAACTTATGTATACATTTTATTGATTTCTCAAATTAGGAATTAATTTATGTAGATTTTGCTTTCTCTTCTATTTTAATTTACCCTTCATCCTAAGTATTTACTGAAAATTCCATTCTAAATATTCTTGTTTTAACAGGGACACTACAGTCTTGTAAATTTCTTTTTATGTGTATACAAGATTTACCTTTTTATTGCAACTGACATAGAATTACTTTTTAGCACCCAGCATATTGGATGGAGTCTGTCAGAAACTGTATAGTAAGCTCGCAATTTTTATTATTTAACATTTTAATTTGAATATGTAAGAAGCCTATTCTCTGTCTGCTTTGAAAGATTTTGGCAATGTATTTAACTAGAAGGTAAAAATTGCACATATGATCCAGATTAAATGAGAAGTATCGATTTGAGCTGGCCAGTTGTGGGTTTAACGTTTACTTTATTATCTGCTAGTGTCATCCACAGTAGTTCATCCATGTACACACTAAACCATCATGTTCACTTTTTGAAGAGATTAACTTAATTGACATTACTATACTCCAAGGAGTTCCCTTCCCACCTGCTTATGTAGAAAGGGATAATTAGACAAAGCATGTTTTTGGAAAGCAAATAGGAATTGTTTGGAATGATTTGATCATTTTGTTGTTGTTCAGTTGTGGTTCTGCATTCCTGGTGAATGATGTTGTTACTGTCAAAACACTGTCCTGCCTTTATAAGGGTCGCTGGGCACTTGATGGCAGGAAGATTTGAAAGGCTAGACTGAAGTTGGTTTAAAATTTGGTCCTGTGAACCTGGCGATAAAGCAAAGAAAAGGTTCATTTTTGTAAATAATACTGGTTTGGAATAGTGATATTAGACGTATCTTAATTTATGAACAAGAAATTAATCTCTCTATGCATAGTTTTAGACAAAAAAGTTTCAATAAAAGATTGTTGTCTTGTAATATAAATAGTGTTCACTTCCCTTTTTAACAGGTTTAGAACAGTTAAAGAAAATGTAATTTCTTCAGGCTCTGACATAACTTATGTGAATTGGACCAATAATTTCAGTTCATCTTTTAGTGAATTAGAGGATTTGACCACTTTGGATATATTTATATTAATTTCTTCCAGTCCCTTTAATGTTACTTAATCTTCTTTTACCAAGCTAATGTGAACGATAGGGAAATGAGCCCAAATGCACCATTCTACCCACTTAATGCAAATAAACATTTAAAAAACGTTTGTAGTAAGTTTTTATGAGTTAAACCTCCCAATGTGGTAGATTTTAGGTAATGTGCTTTCTTTAGAAAAACTGAGCTCTGCAAGAAGACTGGGAATCAGAGGAGGATTGGTTTGGGGGTGGAATTGGTGCTGCTGCACTCCTTTCCTGGGAAACCAGGATAGAGCTATTGGGGTGTGACAGTGGCCCAAGCAGCAGCTTCAGAGCTAATTTCTTGGTTCTGTGATCACTTCCCCTTAAGCTCCAAATTACAGCTGGACTTGGATACATCATTTGTAACATTCCAAGCAAGAAAAAAGTCTTGATGATAAAAACTGTTTCACTCTGGGTAAAATGAAGCCATCACAGTTCTGTTCTGTAATCCTATATAATCCAGTGTTGGTGGTAATGGTGGCCATAAGTAGCAAATAGAATTGGAATGGCCTAGAATTCTTGGCCTAGAATTTGCATGGCCTGAAATTTGTAGCAGTTACTAAGAGGTTCTGCTAGATGGTCCTAAAAACCTATTTATTTGTAGATTCCTTATTTTATTCATCATTAGGAGCACCATGGTCTAAGACAATTGTTCTGACCCATGGCTTCACATTAGAAACTAGAAAATTACTGATACCTGGGTGCCCCTGGTGCAAGATTCTAATGTAGGTTGGAATATAACCTAGGCATAGGGACTTTTTAAAGCTCCAGATAATTGATGAGAACCATTGGTCTGGAGGTCAGAAACTAGACTGGGATACTGAAGGCCTGGAGAATCTCAGCTCTGCCATTAACTTGCTGTAGGTATTTAGACAAGTCATTTAACCTATATACCTGCAAGTTTTCTCATCAGCTCTCTTCTAGCTGTGAAATTCTCTGGTTATAAGGACTATAGGAGTTTGGTCCAAACATGCAAATTCTGTTTTGCCTCTGCATTCCTTTCCTTTTCCTCTTATCTCCTTCCTTTATATAATGTTTTAGAAGTACTGGACAGATCTAGCATTCTCTGTACAAGTGAATTAAAATGGTAGTACTATATACAGTGAGGTAGAAATGTTGGGCTGGCCAGTTTCTCTGGAAATACACCAGAACAAGAAATGTTGGGCTGGCCAGTTTCTCTGGAAATACACCAGAACAAGAACTTCTAGCTGCTAGACTGATGCTTCCAGAGTAGGTTTGTCTTGTTTTGCTAAGGGGTGGTGATATACTGCCTTGCCATTGGGTAAAAATGTCAAAATGAAATTATCGTTCAGTCACTGCAAAGTAAAATACCCTGAGTCTCCATTCAGTTTTATCTTTCTTTTCAGAGGCTCAATCATGCGAATGAAGCATTTGCTTTTGGTCATTAAATGCACACCAGAGCCCTAACTGGTTTGGCTCAGTGGATAGAGTGTCAGCCTACAGACTGAAAGGTCCCAGGTTCAATTCCAGGCAAGGGTGCACATGCTAGGGTTGTGGGCTCGATACCCAGTAAGGGGCGTACAGGAGGCAGCCGGTCATTGATTCTCTCATTGATGTTTCTATCTCTCCCTCTCCCTTCTTCTCTGAAATCAATAAAAATAAAATTTAAAAAAATTTAAAAAATGCAGAGCAGAACCCAGGTCAGATTTCAGTCTATCCTGTTTCCTAGGGCTCATCTGCTTTCTTCTGGCTTTTCTCAGCATGTTATTGTATCCCTAGGTTTCAAAGAATTTTTCAGTATTGCCTTCCAGTGCTATGAAATACAACTACTTTAAAATCTACACTTAACCAGGAATTTGAAAGGTTTTGATTCCCAACCTACTTTTAAGCCAAATGAATAATTCATTTTAAATACTTATCTAACATGAAATTTGACTGACAACGTCGCACTTAATTTTTACTATTTTTTTTTCTTTTAAAAAATATGTTTTTAGAGAAAGGGGAAGGAAGAGAAAGAGAGGGAGAGAGAAACATTGCTGTGAGAAACATCAATAGGCTGCCTCCCGCATACCCCCCACTGGGGATCGAGCCCAAAATCCAGGTCTGTGCCCTGAGGAGGAATCAAACCGGGGACTTTTTGGTGCACGGGACAATACCCAACCAACTGAGCCACACCGGCCAGGACAGCACTTAACTTTTAAATGTAAACTTGAAATAACAGAGTTTTAATGTTGGACTGTGATTAGGGACTAAGCTTTTACCAGTCCATGGAAAAATGAGAGAAAAGATATAGTAGGCTTTTCAAAGTACCATCTTTGAGGTTGAGCTAATGACCTTTCAACATTTCTTTATTTTTTCTTTTTTTCTTCCTTTCAACTTTTTTAAAAGGATACTTCAACATTATAAAAATGAAAAGGTGGTGATATTAGATGGCAGCCTTCATTTTAAAATATACTTATTTGGCAAAATAAAAGTGGACATTTCTATAAATTTTTCCCCGGTCCATGACATCACTAATGTTTGGACTCATTTAGACTAGTCCCATCACTTGACAGCTGAAGAAACTGAGGCAAGGAATGGCAGTCCACTACAAGAATTACAAAGCTTAAGGAAGTGCTCTCTACATGTGAATGGTAATTTTTGAACTCTTGCTATCAGCAACTTACAATGCTAAATGTTAAATGTTTTACACTTTATATTTAATATCTCATATCCACAAAACCAACTAAGAGATAGGTTTTCTTGTCCTCTTTGTATGGGTTAGGGAAAGGAGGCATAGCAAGTAACCTGTGCATGGTTACACCATTCAAGAGTGATGGAGCCGGGATTTGATCTCAGACTTCAATTTCCATACCTTCAGATTCTAGACACTGACTCCACGCGTCACTGATACTAACCGTCCTGCCCATCACCTCTTTCATGACGCTTTCTCTTAAAATCTGGAATAGTGGCAGTTTCTATCCAGTTTTTCTTGAATATCTGTTCTTTTGTTAGTACTTTATGAACTTTTCGTTAACCACCCTAATAAATGAAGCCTCCTGCTTATACTATCTGTATACATGCTTTGTTTTTAAGACAGTTTTCTAACATCAATATGCTAATGTCTTTAGATTCGAGTCTAAGGAAGTCTCCGTGTCTAAGAAATGAATCTATCTTTGTTGAGATACCAAAGTCCAAAAGCAGCTAGTCTATCAGTCTTCCCATTTCAAAACGTTAAGGGTTTAGACTCCAATTTGCTGATCTATACTGACATCATTGGTGCCCAGACAAAGAACATTTTGCTTTATAAGGCCAAAGTAAGTATAAGGTGCCATTACATCACGTACTAGTGTGAATGTCAGCTGTGCGAAAGCAGGGAACATGACCAAGGAGTAAAGACTTACAAGGGTAAGAATATAACTTTAGCTTTCTTGGGTGTGTAGTCAGCAATAGAAGGGATTAAATAATGGACAACACACAGAAGCTGAAAAATTGAAAGGCAAAGTTGACATAGATGTTATCAGGTCACTCAAAGCTAGACATGGCTTCAACAGCACCTCATGCCTGAAAGGGGCATGGAACCTCAAAGGCCTGCACAACCTCCGTAGATAAAAATGAACGTGTTCTTTTCTGTTGCACTAAAAATACTTTTGAGACTATTTAATTCCTTCTCAAGAATCATGTCCTTGTGTTCAAAAGAAGAGTCAGCCAGGCCAGCGTGGCCCAGTGGTTGAGCGTCGACCTATGAACCTGGAGGTCATGGTTCTATTCCTCGTCAGGGTATATCCCATTTGTGGGTTCAATCCCCAGTGTGGGGCGTGCAGGAAGCAGCCAATCAATGATTCTCATCATTGATGTTTCTATCTCCCTTCTCTGAAATCAATAAAAGTTTTTATTTTATTTTTTTTAAAGGAGAGAGTTAGCCTCTTCTTGAAACCAAATTTAGAATTTGTACTTTCCCCCATCAGCCTAGTGTTTGGAATCAAGACTGGAAAGGAGGCTATACACAGGTCAGTGGATAAGTCATCTGATGAGTTAATATCTTTGTTGGATAAATTTATTGTGCTTTTGAAGGCCAGAGGAAAGTGATTCTCCTACCTAAGAGTTGATAATTTCAAAATCCAAGTTAATATTATGTTGCAATTGAATCTTGATTCCTGGAGATGTATATTAAGGACAAAATCTTTTAACAGGTTGATGTTCAATTTAAAATCTAGAGGACCAGCAAGCAAGGAAATCAAGAAAAGAAATAATGTGCAGTGCCTCTTTCTGGGTGAACAATTTTCAATTAGTTTCTTTTTTATATTCAATTTATTTTTTAGAGAGGAAGGGAGAGGGATACAGAGGTAGAAACATCGATGTGAGAGAAACATGGATCAAGATCAGTTGCTTCCTGCACAACCCCCTACTGGGGATGTGCCCTCAACCAAGGGACATGCCCTTGACCTGAATCAAACCTGGGACCCTTCAGTCCGCAGGCCGACACTCTGTCCACTGAGCCAAACCAGTGAGGGCTCAATTAGTTTCTTTTAAAAAGAAAAAAACAGGTCAGATAACCCAAACTTTCTACAAAAGTGAAAAAGTGTTGGGCATCATTTGCATGACAATATATCAGCATCTAATTGAGAGCGTTGATTAAAGAGCATGGCTTTTGGCATCATACAGATTTAGGTTTGAATCCCACTCACCCCGCCTTCTAGGGTGAGGCTGGGCAACTCAATCTGAGCTTTCAGGGATCATACCTCCCTCAAGAGTGTTGTGAGGATTAAAGGAGATGATCTACATAAAACATTAGAGAAGTAAGCGATTACACCCACCAAATATAGCGATTACGACTAGAGCACCTGCTGATGGTCTCTCTCAGCCAGCTGTTGGCCTAGGGCAAGCCTGGAATCCTAACGCTTCCTTCCTTTCACGATCTGGTCACCATGACCGAAATCCCAAAGGGGCCATAACTTGATTAACCATTGAAGATTTGGATGTCTGCCTCTGACTGGATCCTTCTTGGCCCAGCATGTCCAGACTTAAGTAGACGAGATGACCCTCTAAAGCAGATTCCCAGATAATCCACATAAATCCACAAGGTCCAGATTTACATTAGGAAGAGCAAGTGCCCATGCAACTCCGCAGAGAAGGGCCGTAAGAGAAACAGAACGAGTGATTACTGTATTTTCTGAGCTCTGCGCTCTAACTCCTCTCTAGATTGGGTGCAAGCCTGCAGCCAAGGACGGAGTCACAAGATTCAATCTTAAATTTTAAGAGTCCAGCAGTGTTTGCGGGAGGACGGACGGGAGACCGATTACCTCCCTCCCCGCCTCTTATAAGCACCTTTTCTACAGCCACCTCCCAGCCAGGGGAAACCCTAGTCTTCGGAGACACCGACAAACACCTCAAAGTCACATCCCAGTTTCCGCCGCCGCTAGAAGCGCCCCGCTACGTGCGTGCGTGCGCGCGCGGGTGTGTGCGCGCGCGGGTGTGTGCGCGCGCGGGTGCGCACGCACAGGCTACTGGGATGCCGCGTCTCCCTCAGTCTTCCAGTTTCCCGGCGTGCTGCGGGCCCGCCAAATGGGCGGGGGAGACGCAAGATGGCGGCAGCCACGAATTCCGGCTCCAGCCTCCCACTGTTCGACTGCCCGACTTGGTGAGTGGCGAGGAGCCCGGGGCTGGAGTGGCCTGGGCTGGTCTGGGCTGGCCGGGCGGCTCATTTCTCACAGCGGGCCGAACGGTTTAGACATTTTGGGACTGATGGAGAGGGAGAGCACTTCGTCGGGCCGGGCAGCGTGTGGAGGAACCGGGAGCCCAGGCCCAGGCACTGGGGAACCCAGAGTTGGGGGCTCTGAGGCGCTCGCTTACACATCCCCCCCCCCCCCGGCGGTCAGCCGGTGGCCTGGGCGTTTCGGGGCCGTGGCCCTGAACTTACCTCGACTCCTGACTGAATCTGGTGCTGTCGGGGAGCGCCGCGCTGCGCCCCGCTCTCTGTCCCGAACGCGCACGAGCGGGCTTCCCGGACCGAGCCCGGCCCCAGAGCCCGTGTCCCTCCGCTGCGCCGCGTCCTCGGTCCAGCCCTGGCCTCTCACGGCCCCGGAGCCCCCGGAGGGCAGGGGCGGCGCCGACCCACCCCGCCTTCTCGGCGGCCAGCGCTGGGATTGTGGGAAGGAACCCCTCGCATCCCTCTCAAGTTCTGCTGTGGGGTGAAGGGGGTAATTGAATCTAGCCTCTGAGCGGAGTCCAGGGCGAGTCATTAGGAGTTGCCTTGAGTTGGAGCTATTTCCGCAGTAACTCACCGGTGTACTAGGAATGGGATTCTTCTCTGCCTCCCGCTGTGTTGAGACCCTCAAGGGCAAGGAGTGTGATGCATCCTTTCTGTTACCGGCGCCTAGGCCCCAGCCCGGCACGTAGTAGGAGTGCAGAAAGCGTGTTTTGGATGTAACATTGCTTTTCCTGTTTCCCAGACAAAACGGCTTTTCCCAATGCACTGTTTTCAGCAACTGCCGTAGAGGAGTTGGGGCAGGATTGTGAGATGACTATGTTGCTCTTCAAATTAGACGGACAGGTACATTATTTTTATGCAAATACGCGAAAGGACTCTGGCGAGAGTGTTCTTTTTTTTTTTTTTTCCAAACTTCAAAGGAGCAAACACAGGAAGCAACTCAGTGTGTCCCTGTTTTCTGGGTTCCTTTGCATTTTGTAACACCCAGTTAGTTGCTTCGGTCTACAAATTTTATGTCCACTTTGGTTCCCTGCTACAGTGATTTCAGATGTTGGGTCAGGATAGTAAACTTATAGTTAGAAGAGACCTGTCACCTACCATTTCTTCCGTCTTGGATGCACCAACTACTGTGTGAGGTGCTTTGACATGTATCCATCCCTCTTGAATGCTGTGGTTATAGAAATACAGAGAAAAGTGCCCTAAACAAGCCATTGTAGATAGACCTGTTCAGGGGTAAGAAACGTCTCTTGTATTTATTGGAACCTGGTTTCATAGTCATTATATTGGGTTGCCCTAACTCTCTAATATGTACCTCTGATTGGGTCTCAGGGAGAGTTCTGTTTAATTTGTGATGAGACTAATCTTGGATCAGCACAAAACACCTACGATATATTCAATCTTTATATGCTATTTGCAGTAGTCAAAAAGCTTAGATTCAAACTCAAAGGATCAGACTGCACCAGCTATAGTATGGGCACTCTCTATGCTGCTTTCTTTCCGATAGTCATTGTAGATATTCAGTGTTAAAATACAGGTTTCTTTGGTGCTGCTCTAAATACAAATCCATTAAAATCTGTTTTAGAGCAATTGAATCACTGGGGAAGCAAGTGTCAAACTTAGAAAGGAGCTGTAATAACAGTGAAGTAGATGACATCTCTGCTTGAACAAGAGCTAATTATAGGCTGGTAGGAGAGCTGAGTGTTGAATGGGACAATAATTGTAAATGGCATTATGAACTCATTCTAAAAACGCTTTTTCCTTCTTGTTTTTCAGGGCAGGTAAACCCCCACCTGGATTACATCTCGATGTAGTCAAAGGAGACAAACTAATTGAGGTACAGAAATACATGTCTTTCCTTTTTCCCATCACATTAAAGATTTTTGCCAGTGACTCACTTTTCCACCCCTTCTCCTGTGCTTTGTTTTCCGATGCTACTTTCGTTCATCCTGATTTTTTTTTCTATTTAAAGCACATGGTGACATAACACATTCAAACCTCTTATCTCCCACAGACACTCAGTTTTTTGTGTTTTTTTTTTTTTTTTTACTTCTCTCACCTTTTAAATGAAGGATTTTAATAGATCATAGCCCTATGAGTCTTAATCAAACTGGAAGCCCTTTAATATGGTAAATTCTCTCTCTTTGAGTACATGGAGTTGTGTGGAAGGTACAAGATATGCAATCTGTAATAATAAAAATGTAACATGCTAATTAGACTGGATAGTCAAACAACCTTCCGGATGAAGCCGCTGTGGCGGGAGCTGAGGCAGGGGCAGTTAGGGGCGATCGGGCAGGCAGGCAAGTGGTTAGAGGCGATCAGGCAGGCAGACAGAGTGGTTAGGGACGATCAAGCAGGCGAGCAGTTAAGGGTGATCAGGCAGGCAGGCGAGTGATTAAGGGCAGTCAGGCAGAGTGGTTAGGGACGATCAGGCAGGCAGGCAAGTGGTTAGGAGCCAGTGGTCCCAGATTGCAAGAGGAATGTTATCCGACTGTCAGTTTAGGCCTGATCTCACAGGGTTCCCTCCAGGATTGGGCCTAAACCAGCAGTCGGACATCCCCTGAGGGATCCCGGATTTCAAGAGGGTGCAGGTCAGACTGAGGGCTTCTCCACTGCCACATGCACAAATTTCGTGCACTGGGCCTCTAGTAATTGAAGAAGAAAGTGAATGACATAGATTTAGTTTAGCTTTTAAGTTGCTTTTTAAAAAATATATTTTACTGATTTTTTACAGAGAGGAAGGGAGAGGGATAGAGAATTAGAAACATTGATGAGAGAGAAACATCAATCAGCTGCCTCCTGCACACCCCCCACTGGGGATGTGCCCACAACCAAGGTACATGCCCTTGACCAGAATCAAACCTGGGACCCCTCAGTCCTCAGGCCGAAGCTCTAACCACTGAGACAAACTGGTTAGGGCTTAAATTGCTTTTATGATATTCAGGCCTGAGCCCTTCAAAGAGAATGGAATGGTGATGAAATTCATTTCATTTACTCAAAACATTGAGTGCTTACTATGTTCTAGTCTTTGTGCTCGGTATAGGGACTACAGCAGTGGACAAAACAAGTGTGGTTCTGATCCTCAAATCTGGTGGGAAAGACACTCCATAAAAAATTACCTGAAATAAGTTCTATAACGAAAAAGTTTAGCAGAATTCCAGATTTTCTACAAGTCTCTAGAATGAACACCACATAGAACTTGAAGATAACATAAATTTTTATTAGATACTAAGTTGTGTGAGATTTTACTTTATTTTTAATTCTTATGGCACCATTTACTTACCAAGAAATGGAGATTAAACCCACTGTGACTATGGAGCTGTGAGTCTCCAGCTCTTAGACCAATTTTATGTTTGCTTGCTTATAGAATTTAAATTTAAGGTCCCACTTTGAGTGCAGTTGTTTTTGTTTTCCATGGTTGAAAAGCTGTCTGTGAGATCTCCTGAATGATGTTCTGTAAATATATTACCGTCACCGTCACTTCTGGATGTTATAGAGATACCCCGTATTTTACAAAATATTAAAGCAGGAGTTGTGATGAATTTTTAAATTAATTCATCATGCCCATACCTAATCAGTTTAGAGCCCCTTTGTCAAGTTATTCTAGAGACCCAGTGCATAAAATTTGTGCATGGGTTAGGTCACTAGCAGTTGCCAGCTGCTGACCGCGGCCTTCCTTCATTCTGTGCCAACCCCTGGTGGTCAGCGCACATCATAGTGAGCAATCGAATTCCTGGTTGGTCGAACTCCCGAGGGGACACTTTGTATATTAGGCTTTTATATAGGAGATTTTATTGTTTTTAATTGATTTTATTGGGGTGACATTGATTAATAAAATTATATATGTTTCAGGTGTACAATTCCATAATACATAATCAGTGTAGAGTTCTATTTTAAAAGTTACAAAACTTAAAGATCAGTCAGTGAAATAATTTTGCTAAATTGTCTGTAAAACCTATTTTATAGACTGTTCCACAGATACAAAATATTGTTGCTAAATAGCATGAAGCTCTGAAGACATAGGAATCTGTTTTGTTACCAGAATTTAGTAAATCTTCAGTTTGCAACAGAAAGAAACAGAAAGGAGGCCTAGCTTTAATGATTATATCATATTCCTTTGTGAAATAATTTATATTTTTAAAGTGCTGTTAGTCGTCAGATATTCCTCTGATTGCTGATTTCTATTAACTGATAATGTTCTTTATCTTTCATTGCTCTTAGATGTGCTGAGTTGCCATACATTGTCATGTTGCAGTCTTTAGACATCACTGTGCTGTTTCTGAGAAGAATAGATTTATGTGCTTATTTTTAAAGATTTAGACAGCACTTGATACTAACCGAGCTATCTATATCCTAGCCTTGTGTCAGAGGCTTGTGATGTGTTGTGATAGCTGGGTTTAAGAAGTGCAATATTAAAACAAAAGCCGTGAGTCTTTTTAGCCCAGTGTGTAAAGACACACTCTGAGTTATAACTCAGTGGCACAACTGGATAGTGGTATCAGCCATAGCTAGTCAAGAATTGTGGCTTTGGAGACTATTGAAAGACCAATACATTATCTTATTTACTTGGACAGAGAAAGCATATTGTCCAGGAGTTAACAAATTTCCTAATTCTAAGACATAACTGTTTTCCCGCTACATCTTTATGTTTCTGTCATTGAGATGCCTTTAATAATGAATGCGTATATTTAATTTGGAGGACCTTTCACTCCCTCTTGCCCTCTAAATACCTAGATCTCTGGTATGTCTTTGGCACCTTAGAAACAGAAATTTGGTCAATGGTATATTAGAACCCAAGATCTGGTGGTCTTATATACTGTTTCCTTGAGACTATCCAATGAACCCTGTATTTAGCAAATTTAAGTTTGTGAGGGCATAACCTGGATGCATATAAATATGAATGAGAAATGCAGTGAGATTCAACCTGCGCAGATATTACCTAGAGAGAATAAGATGTTGACATTTCAAAACTCTCTCAATTTTAAAGCAATGTCTTATATTTAACCCAAGTTTTAAAACTTGAGTCTAGGCGTACCTGGGATGATCATCTTATTGAGCTGTGAGGCTATTCAATCTTGATGCTGCCTAGCAGTATAGTATGGTCTGGAACAAGCCTTGCCAGTAGCAGATGGTCACTGTGGACAGGGTTTCCCAGCAGTGACCCACATACCTATACTTGCTTGAACTAATTTTGAACCTTAAGGATAAGCTTTAAAGAAACTGGGTAAGTGATAGTTTAAAGAAAATTTAAGAGTGTGGCCCATCGTTGTTCGTTCATTAAAATGTTCCATGTCATATAGTGCATTTTCTGATGCAGGTAGAGTGGAGAAAATGGATAATATGGTTAAAAGAGCTTAGACTCTGAAGTCAGACAGATTTTCTGTCTCTCTGAATTTCTAATTCAGCTTTTAAATATCCGGCTGTGTGAACTTGAATGTGTTAATTTCTTTATGCCTTAGTTTTGTCATTTATAAAAATAGGAATAATAGTGTGTACCCACCACATAGAGTGGTTGTGAGGATGAAATGATAGCATAGAATACATACCACGGTGTGTAGCACATAAATACCCAACAGTTGTTAACTGTTATCAGTGCATGAGGTATATTTCTGGTCTTGTAAGGGGAACACTAAAGCATAAGCGAGATAGTAGCCCACTGTGAGTTCAATGACATAGCCAGGGACGAAATAGAAACCTATTGATTCCTAGCCTGGAACCATACTAACTTGACTGTGCTTCTCTACTCAGCGTTGTGCTGTCTTCTCTCAGGGATTTTAGAAGGAGTGCCACGTGAAATGTGAACTAGAGCTTAGTGAAGTCTTGAAAGGGTTATTCTTTAAAATGATCAAACTGTAGACTTTTAAAACAGAAGAAGTGTTAGTAAAAATTTATCTGAAGTCCTTTGTGTTTGACAGCTCAGTTTACAACCAGGCTGTGTCAGAGTTAACTAACCTAAGATTAAAAGAAAAATAAGGACAGTGTTGTGAGTTCTTCATAAAGCTAAATTCAGCTCAGAGTATTCCAGAAGTACTTTGGGGCTATGACAGCATGATTCAAATATAAATAGGTTTTTATAACCCCTTTCTTTCCTAACCAGTTGATAATCTTCCTTTGCTTATCTTTCTGAAACGCGGTCATTATTTTATAAACATGCTTTGTGTTCTTATTTCTTGCTTGACCTAAAATTACTATCCGTTGAAATCTTAAATTTCCAATGGACAGAGACAACCCCTTTTGCAGGTCACTTTTATGTAATAGAATTAGTAGGAAAACTTCTTTTCATATGAACACTAAACATTTGACTGCTACATTTGGGGATATTAATTGTCATCTATCCCTCAACATGTTAGTAAGTTATTCTGAGCTCTTTATCTTAAGAATAATAGGAAGTAAATTTTTTTCACTGTGGCAAGGACTTTTTCTATTCAAGATCCTCTACTTATTTGATTAGAAGAATTTTTGCTTAACCCTGTTGAGACTATTTAAGTAACATTTAATTTAATGTTTATTTAGAAACTGATTATTGATGAGAAGAAATATTACTTATTTGGGAGAAACCCTGATCTGTGTGACTTTACCATTGACCACCAGTCTTGCTCTCGGGTCCACGCTGCCTTGGTCTACCACAAGCATCTGAAGAGAGTTTTTCTAATAGATCTCAATAGTAGTAAGTAACTCACATCCCATTCTGTCTCACACATTTCTTTTGGGCAATGTGAACGTTCTCTTTAAGTTCTTCAGTTTCAAAATTGTGTCTTATTATTTATCAAGGAAGAAGTTTACGTTTGATTTTTAAATCAACTCTTGTTGGCTCCTGTGATATCGCCTATTTTCCTGAATAATTGATAACTGGAGAGAGAAGAGGGTTTTGGGGATGACTGTCCTGGGGGAGGCATTAGGTAGATATAGAGAACACCATCAACAAAAACACTCAGGAGCTAGGGACTATGGGTATCTAAATGTTTACAGGACTGTAATAAATTGTGGTCCAGTTTAGGCAGAAGCTGTGGTTAGCTCCATTAATGTAACAGAGTAGTGGTGCAAGACATTAACAACAATACTTGTTTTGAACAATATTTAATTTTTTAAATAAAAGGTCCTTTAGCCCAGCTACATTCTGCTTTGACTAAGTAATAATATAAATTTTAATTTCATGAATACACTCTAATTATTAAGATTTTTAACTTTGCCAAAGATAATCCCAGAAATGCAGTTGAGACTTAACTACATGGACCTTGAAGTTTTTCACTTTTTCCATATATAAATACAATGTAAAACGTAAAGGATCCTCCTTCCTGGGCTGACCATGTTCTCCTTTCCCACTTTTCCAACACAGACCCCCCTCCAGTATGCTGATAGAATGGTTTTGGAGAGCCTTGTCTTACAAGTACTTACTTGCAAATTTATCTCATCTTTTCTATCCATTTTATAACATGCAGAAAAATATTCAGACTCGGCAGTAGGATTTTGGCTTGCCTTGGTATTGATATTGCACCTGTTTCAGCCAACCTTTCCTGTTTTGGGGAAAACCCAAGCATAAGTGCCACCAAGGCCTATATTCCTTAGACTTGGGGCTGGAGAGGTCAGACCACAGTGATGCCTGTCTCCTGCCTTGGGTGGCGTGGTTCTTGCTGGGTTGGAGCCATTCCTGCTGGACCCAGAATGGAGCCAAGCCTGTCTGGCAGCAGAGAGCAAGCAGTGGTATTTGTTATCTGGGTTAACAGCAGGTCTGAAGATATGTAAGAATTCCACTGAAGAGATTCAAGACCCAGTGAAGGAGTTTTCCTTTTCATTGTGACCCATGACAAGGGATGCAAAGTGGACTCAGTGTCATTTCTATTTTAAAAAGCAGAACTGATAATGCTGGGAGGAGCTGCTCTCCTACAACTCAGGTTGGTTTTTTTTCTCTTACATTTTCGATTTGGTTATTCCCAGCACACGGCACTTTCTTGGGTCACATTCGGTTGGAACCTCACAAGCCTCAGCAAATTCCCATCGATTCCACAGTCTCGTTTGGCGCATCCACAAGGGCATACACTCTACGTGAGAAGCCTCAGACATTGCCATCGGCTGTGAAAGGAGATGAGAAGATGGGTGGAGAGGATGATGAACTCAAGGGCTTACTGGGGCTTCCAGAGGAGGAAACCGAACTTGATGTAATTCCACGTCTGTCATTATTTTGTCTTTTGGGACTCTAGTTTTTCCATTATGTAGCTGTCTGTGTAGCTTGAAATACCGAAGACTTAGCAGCAGGAGATTTTCTTGAACCCAGTAATGGGTCTTTGCCACTTTGTCAGTTGTAAGGTGGTCAACTGTGACACACTTTGGAGACTGTATTGTATGCTTTGGTTATGTATGACCAGAAGTAACAAGGAAACTGGTCTCTTGCCAGTAGACCCTCATGGTTGTCTGTGCACCTTCACTGGATGTTAGAAGTCAAGGCTGGGAGTTAAATTTTTCTAGAGCTGCACTATCAAATACAGTGGCTATTAACCACATTTCAAATACTCAGTAGTCACATGTGACTAGTGACTTCCATGTTGAATGGCACAAATAGCATTTTCATCTTTCAGAAAGGTGGACTGAACAGCACTGACTTGGACTAAAACTTGGCATTCATTTACTTTACATTTCAATCACTGCACTGGTGTGACTGGTCTATTCAGGTAGACCATCTGTAAGCATGTCCTTAACCACCCACATGCACTTACTATTTTGGTACACTAAGGCAGTGTCCCAACCGTTAGGAAGAAAAGCACCACGGAAATCTTAAAATTTAGAAGTTATTTTGTTTTAAAGAAGTAGCCTCATAGCCAGAGACCTTGATGGTGGTCACACTTACCCATTTCTTCTCCAGACTTCTTCCGTGGTTCCTGTATTTTAAATTAGTATGTGAGGTCCTCTCTGGGTCTTTATTCTTAAGACATTTTGAATATCTCAAACTGCAGTGCAGTTTGGAATAAGTCCAGAGGATTGGGAAGAGGCAGGCAGCAGTGCTGAGGCCAAGTTAATTATTGAGATGGATGGATGGTTATGAATAGAAATGGGGCCATACACAGGAATGGGGAATAACAAAATATTAATGCCAAGTGTTAAATGCACTGACAGTGTCCTTATGAGTTCTCAAAGAGAGTTACTGGGAAGAAAGCTGTCAAGCATCCTTTCTCATCAAAGAATGTTCCTTCCAGTTACATTCTTTTAATTCTCGGCATAAAGACATGATAACCTTTCTTAAAAACAAGCAAATCTCATCTGGCCAGTGTGGTTCAGTGGTTGACCATCAACCTATGAACCAGGAGGTCACAGTTCCATTTCTGGTCAGGGCTCATGCCTAGATTGCGGGCTTGATCCCAAGTGTAGAGCATGCAGGAGGCAGCCAATCAATGATTCTCTCTCCTCATGTTCTCTCTCCCTTTCCCTTCCTCTTTGAAATCAATAAAAAAACAACAAAACCGCAACTCAAAGATGTTTGCGTAAATGACCTGTTCTCAGCTCAAGGCCCTCACCTCCTTTTGAATATCACTGCCCCACTAGTCAAGAAGGGGCACATTCTGTCAAAGGTGACTTATAAATATTAGCAATCTGAGGGTAGTAATGAGTTCTTTCTGAATACAGAGGACAGTCTTGTCTGCCTGGGGAAGTCAAGGTTAGCCCCCCGAATGCCTTTCTGCCCGTCACTTAGTAAGATATTCTGCTTCACTCTTTCTGTGTACTGACTTGTCTTTTCCTGTGTGAACCCTGGCCTAGAACCTGACAGAGTTCAACACTGCCCACAACAAGCGGATTTCCACCCTCACCATTGAGGAGGGGAATCTGGATATTCAGAGACCAAAGAGGAAGAGGAAGAATTCACGGGTGACTTTCAGTGAAGATGATGAAATCATCAATCCAGGTGAGGTGTCTTTCTAGTTTCTTCTGATGAAAAGCTGTGGTCTCAGAGAGTAGTGTACACTACCTACCTAGGTCAAGGGTATGTACCTCGGTTGCAGGCTCCTCTCCAGTCCAGGCACTGGTCGAGGCTCATGCAGGAGACAACCAATCGGTGTGTTTCTCTCACATCAATATTTTTTTCTGTCTTTCCCCCTCTCTTCCACTCTCTCTAAAAACCAATGGAAAAATATCCTTGGGTGAGGATTAAAAAGAAAGAAAGAAAGAAAATGTAGTTTTAGTCACTAGGGGTGTGTGAAAACTAATCAAGCTATGGTCTCCGAGAGTAGTGTACACAACCTAGGTCAGTTGTAATGTTTCCAAGGTTTAGGATAACAGGTCTATATTAAGGAGAGAGAGTTTTTACAGTTCATTGGTGGAGTGCTCTCAACAACTCAGACATTATCCAATGCACTGTGGAAGAAATAGCTAACAGGAGGGTCCATTTAATTCAGTATACGGAGCAAGGCTGTGATTCTCTGCTGATCCAGAATGCCTATGTCACAGTGGAGATTAAAGTTAAGCATCAGTGTTTTCTGTCTTGACCGCAAAGCACAACGTTATTGTCTTTATGGGATTCTGTATATGAGTGGTACCTCTAAGATTGGAGAGCCTTCTGCTGCGACTGTTAACTGCGTTGAAGGCTTGCCTCTCTGGAAGGAAGTAATTTATAGTTTGTATGGAAATGTCCGTAAGATAAGAGCATTGTATTATGGGAAGGCCACTAGCTACCAATTTGTTCCACCATTCAACATTTATTTATTGGGCCTATGTTGTATCTTAAGTACTCTGGTAGATGGATGACATAGAGTTGGGAGGTATAGTTATACAGTGAAGATGGAATTGGGATTTTAAAAAACCTTGTTTGAAAATAAATTGCAACAGATAGAAGAAACAAGGATCCCAGATTAATTAAAAGTTGCATTTAATTTACAAAGTAAAATGCAGTGAGAATTACTTTCAAGTCCTGTTTTTAGATTCAAAATATCAATTATTTAAATGGAGATGGTCTGCTCCAGCATGAAAAAAAAGATCAAGGGATTTTAGTTAACTAAAGATGCAGTTTTATGTGAACCCGAGTGTCCTGTTCGATTAAGGTCAAGGGTACATACCTCTGTTGCAGGCTCCTCCCCGGTCCAGGCCCTGGTCAGGGCTCATGCAGGAGACAACCAATGGATGTGTTTCTCTCACATCAATATTTCTCTCTGTCTTTCCCCCTCTCTTCCATTCAATGGAAAAATATGCTCGGGTGAGGATAAAAAAAGAAAGAAAGAAAGAAAATGTAGTTTTAGTCACTAGGGGTATGTGAAAACTAATTAAGTGCAGTGTAAGATTGCATTAATAGAAGAATTGGGGACAGTAACCCCACTGGTCTGTGTTCTGAGCATAACTCGTTCATATATGTTACTAAATACAAGTATGGCCCTAACCATCAAATGTGTGATGTAGTCATGAGGGAGGAAGAGACTCATATATACAGAAAACAGTGCCCTGCATGCTGGGAATGTAGGGCACCATGCATGAGGGAGAGCAGGTTGGAGGAGGCGTGGCCACTGTGGTCGGGTATTTTCAGGGCTAACCTGAGGAACTGGACAGTGGGCAAAACCAGAGCTAGTGAGTAGCAAGTATTTGGCTCAGCATAAAAAGCAACAATGAATCCTTATATTTAGACGAATTAAAAGGATTCCTCTGAAGGAGATTGAGGCATTCATTCTAGTGACAAGTTTACTCTCTGATGGTGTGTGAAGTGGAAAGGATTACTCCTAAAAGTAGTGAATGCCTGAGGGAAATGTTTAGGCAGGGGTTGGATGACCAATCTAGGAAACATTTCTGGGCCCTGGAACCTATTGAGTAAGTTTCTAGAGGTTGGGCCTAAAAATTTGTAGCTTTAAACAAGCTCTTATTGTACTGATGAACAGCCAGTAACGTGGTAATTACTGTACTAGACACTAAGTCTCTCTCAGGACTCAGTGTCTGATCTGTGTGTTTCTCCTGGAAAATTATTGCCCAGAGCTTTATTAAGGTGCTGTATTCAGGCAGAGTCTAGCATAGTGGTTAAGAGTAGAGGCTCTGAAATCAGAGGGCCTGGGTTTCAAATCCACCTCTCCTCTTAATAGTTGTATGACCTTGGCCAAGTGACTTAAAAGACTACTGGCCTCACAGGATTGATGGGGAGAATAAATGATTAACGTTTGTAAAAGCACTTCATTTTAGTGCTTGGGATTCAATAAGCTCTTGATAAATGCTAGCCATTATCCCCATCATTATCTGCCACAACTTTTGCCTTCTACTTATGCACCTTTCCTATACCAGAAGTAGACTTCGTAAGGAATTTGTTGGTAGATCTTCCAGGAGCAGGGCTCTCCTAGAACATGCGTATTCTTTACAGCCAGAATGAGGAAAGGCAGAGAGGGCCAGACCATCAGCCAACACAGGACAGGGTCCCCCAGAGAGGCCTAGTCCCTCTACAGGCCTAGTGCACGCATGGGGTGCATCCCCCCAATAGCCACTCCTGTCAGGCTCCAGTTGCTTGTGTGCCTCGTTCAGTTTTCCTTGCTGAAGGGATGATTAGAGCAGCACCCTCCTGTGGGGGTAAGGAAGATAAGGGCGCCTTTTTCAGAGACCTTGTCTCCTTCCTGAGTCTAGTTATCTTTCCTCTTTCTTCTTCCATATAGAAGCCATTTGTTCATTCATCATTGAAGAAAGATTGGTTATTCAATGAATATACCAGGGCATATTCTTTAAAGGTATCCAAAAGGGAAAAGTCAGACTTAAATCAACCAGGTGTAATTATTCAGATTAAATAGGGAACCTTTATTTTCCAAAGAAATTCATACGAGTGCTCATCTTTATTTTTTTATTTTTTTTAAATATATTTTATTGATTTTTTACAGAGAGGAAAGGAGAGGGATAGAGAGTTAGAAACATCAAAGAGAGAAACATTGATCAGCTACCTCCTGCACATTCCCCTACTGAGGAGTGCCCACAACCAAGGTACATGCCCTTGACTGGAATCGAACCTGGGACCCTTGAGTCCACAGGCCGACGCTCTATCCACTGAGCCAAACCAGTTAGGGCGAGTGCTCATCTTTAAAATAGCAAGCATTTAAAATAAGATGATACAACATCAATTAGGAAAATAATTCCTTTCCTGTCACTACATTAAGATGAAGGGGACTTGGAGTAGTTTTCTCTAGTAATGCTAGTAAGTCAGCCTGCCTGTTTCCATACACACAGCCTTCAGCGAGAAAACTGCTCATCCTGGGTGGCCCAGCGCAGTCGTCCTCTCTGTGCTACAGAACAGTTTTGCTACCTGTTTTGAAGCACCTCCAGTGTGTTGTAGCCTATCTGGCTTTTTAGCTGTGAACTCTTTAAAGGCGGGACAGTATCTTGCTCTTATTTCCATGTCTGATGTCCAATAAATGAGGCACAAGAGTGGACTGACTGCAAACATGTCCCTTCCTTGGTCTTATCTCTTCCTCCCTGCAGAGTGAATGAAGCTAGAAGCTTTGAGGGTATAAGAACGTATGTAAGCTGTGAAAAGGGAGCTGCTTTCCCACTCTGCCTGGACGAGGGCTTCAGATCCTTTAGTAAAAGTCTTTTTTTTCCTTCTCATATCCTATACTAGGGGCCCGGTGCACAAAAATTTGTGCACTCGGGGTGGAGGGAGTCCCTCAGCCCG